>BRDA01001447.1:2200-15888 GCA_036984385.1 Crenuchus spilurus | reverse complement strand
TTTTTTTTTTTTTTTTTTTTTTTTTTTTTTTTTAAAACAATTAAGATCCAAAGTAATGATATTGAACAAGTAATATGAATTATAGTCTACGTTGTTCCACACAATTAAATGCACTGAACAAAAATATAAATGCAACATTTGTTTTTGCTCCCATTTTTCATGAGCTGAACTCAGATCTACTTGGACTTTGTACACAAAAAGCCTTTCTCTCTTCTCCGTTGTTTACAAATTTGTCTAAATCTGTGTTAATGAGCACTTCCCCTTTGCACAGCCACAATAATAGGCCACTCTAAAATATTTGGGGGAAGCTCATCTGCATGCTCGTTGTCCTCATCATGGTCTCCACCTGACTGCAGTTTTTTTTTATTGTAACCGACTTGAGTGGGCAAATGCTATGTGATGGTATATGGCATGTTGAATTATTCTTATTTTCATTTTGATGAGTATGGCCTACAGCCATGAAAATCCAAAAGTCAGTATCTCAAATTGGGATAAGACAAATTTTTTTTTAATTAATACATAACATTTTATACATAAATTTTTGGCCTACTGAAATGTATGTACAGTATATGCACTCGACACTTGGTCAGGGCTGACTTTGGACTTGATATAACACTATGGTCCAACACAAGCACATGATATGGCCTCCCAAACCAACACTGATTGTGGAAATTTCACACTAGACCTCAAGCAGCTTGGACTGTCTCTCCATTCTTGCTCCAGACTCCGAGACCTTGATTTCCCAATGAAATGCAAAATATACTTTCAGTGATGGTTTGGGGAGCCATGTCATCTGCTGGTGTTGGTCCACTGTGTTACATCAAGTCCAGAGTCACTGCAGCCGTCTACCAGGACATTTTAGAGCACTTCATGCTTCCTTCTGCAGAGCTTTGAGATATGGATTTCATTTTACCGCAGGACATGGTACCTGCCCACACTGCCAAAAGTACCAACACCTGGTTATCATACAATACATTTTTTTAAATTAATTAGTTTTTTGGGGGGGTAATTTTGTCCCAGTTATCATTCATCCATTTTCATCAGCATGCCCACGTGACTCACTGCTCCTTTCATGCAAACAAACCATTTACCCACACATTTGTCTCTCACCCACAAGTTAGTTGTTCATTTTGGATTTGGATTTTCTTGATAACGTTCAAAACAAACTAAAGCACTACTGCCTGAATATGGGTGTAAAAATAAATCACGGCCAGCAACCATAAGAACGGATGTAAAAAAATTAAATGCTGTGAGCTGGAGCACACAGGCATGATCTAAAATGGAGCGTAAACCTGCAAGAGTGATATTAAATGTTCATTAGTCTTTTGTATTTATTTCTCATTGTTTTCTGTATGTAAAACTAGTTATTTATATAAAATGTATTTTTTGTTCATATTTTGGTGTGTCTGGAAAGGACTAATTGGATTTACATTAATTATGAAAAATATTGCTTCAGTTATCAATTATTTGGGTTATCCGGCACTATAGAACAGATTAATGACTAAACTGAAGTTCCACTGTGCTTGATTGGCCAGCAAACTCACCTGACCTAAACCCCACAGAGAGTCTATGAGCTGTTGTCAAGAGGAAGATGAGAGACACCAGACCCAACAATGCAGACGAGCTGAAGGCCAACAATGCAGACGAGCTGAAGGCCGCTATCAAAGCAACCTGGGCTTCCATACCACCTCAACAGTGCCACAGGCTGATCACCTCCATGCCACGCTGCACTGATGCAGTAATTCATACAAAAGGAGCCCCGAAAAAGTACTGAGTGCATATACAGTACATACTTTCCAGTAGAATAACATTTATGCATTAAAATCATGTTTTGAATTGGTCTTATATAATATTCTAATGTTGTGAGATACGGACTTTTGGGTTTTTCATTGTCTGTAGATCATAATTAACATTAAAAGAAATAAACACTTGAAATAGACTCACTTTTTGACTATTTTAATTTATTGAGATGCAACTGTAAATATGATGGAACTAAATTAGTTCTTTTATACCAGTGGTTCCCAAACTGTTATTGCAAGCACCCAGACCACCCCTTTCCCCCCACTTTGTGAAAAACTGACCTATACAATTCTGTTGATCTTTTTGTAAATAAAAAATATAAGGCAGTTTAAAAAAAAATACCCACTTTGCCTTTTTTAAAAAGGGAAAAAATGTTTTATCATGTTATGTTACTGCACCTCCTCTCCTTTTACACGTCATTTGTGTCACTGACATCAGTTTCTTCATCAACGTCCTGAAAGATGTCGGAGAGAAGGAAGCTCTACTGCTGGTTCTCTTTAAGCGGCGCCTCATCTTCATCACCAACACGATCCTTGAACTGCTTGTCAAGGTTTGGCAGGACTTTCTCGTACAGGTAGTTAATTATGTCTGATGAAATATGTGAATAAAAGACAAAGTACAAAACAAAAATGAAGTGTTTCCCATGCTCTCCTGGCACTCCTATCACGCATGACTTTTATAAATACTACTTCAGGATCAAGGTTAAAGGGCCCATATCCTACATTTTACATCTATTTTTTCCCTTAGAGTACGATATATGAATGATCATGTAGTTTTAATTATATCACACATCATACATTTATGGCATTTGGCAGACACTCTTATCCAGAGCAACATACAACAGTCTCTCGATAAGAGCGTCTGCCAAGGACCATAAATAAGGGTTCACAAACTTTCAAGCACCACTGTACAAAGAAAGAAAGATACGCAATTATACATAAGAGCATTACAATGAGAGTTTTAAATTAGTGCTCGTTTAAGTGTTCAACAAAGAGATGGTCTTCAGTCTGCGTTTGAAGACTGTGAGGGACTCTGCTGTTTGAATAGTCAGTGGGAGTTCCTTCCACCACCTGGATGCCAGGACAGAGAGGAGTCTTGATGCTGGTCTTACACACGTCTTGAAGGATGATGGGTCAAGCTGAGCTCTAAGGGTCTGAGTTGCGGCTAGACATTGACAATTGCAATTAACATCACAAACCATGTCTACCAATTTTACATATTTGAAGTCTTGTTTAACTGTTTAACATTCTTTAAGTCATATATTTTTATTTAATGTGCTGAACTTGACACCGTGTGATTGTGCCATCTCTACCAATCGGAAGAGGTAAGCTAAGAATCATCCACTAGAGGACACTATACATGCAGCATTTTCTCGTCTGAATGTAAACTAGCAATGCTTTCTAGCTATAAAACAAGAAATAAACTGGATCAAATGCTGAAAAACCATTAGTGCTGTTGCACCACCACACAGATGAATGTGGTGTTTAAAAAGTGAACAAACTAAAAATGTTATTGTACAGTTTGTAGTTTATATTCTGATTTTACTGTAAAGAGCCACCTCACTATGTTTAAAGTGTACATTTAAAAAACTGGGAGTCTTTAACCCTTTAAAGCCTGACCCATCAAAAAATTGTCAGAAAATTCACATTTTTTCAGAACTGACTTGTATATTAGGCCTTTAAACAAAATCCCCAAAAAATTTTTGCCATGTCACTTTGTTTATATATATATATATTTTTTTTTTTTGTATCACATCTGATACACTGGGCTGTTTTGGTAACATTTTGCTCACAACAATGTTAATTTAAGAAAGAAAAGACTGTTTTGCCCATAACATTTAACAAGTTTAGAACACTCTAGGCAGTTTACTACTTTGGTTTTTTTTTACATTGAACTTTTTACAGCCATTTATTTCACTTCGTGGTAGGCACAAAAACAGTTTCTGTCCTTGTTCAGGCACAGATGTACCTTACACTTTGCACAGTAGACATGTGAAAAGTGATTGCTGGTGCATTGCTTGCATCTCTGCCAGGTTTCCCATGTTGGAAAATTATCAATGCCATCCTTTCTCACATCAAGAGGAGCACTGCAGCTTGGCCTTGGGGGGATGTTGAAGTTGCTTCTGGAGAGGACAGTGGTCTGCCACACTTTATTTTGACCTTTCCTGTGCTTGTGAGAGAAGTGCCAACCAAAGCCTGAAATTTTCTCAGAGCCATTGGCTTCCTTTTAGATGGTAGCTTCTTTTGATCTCTTCTGTAGAGGTTCCAAGCATTGATGACTGCTACAGTAACAGTGTGCCACCAGATGTACATGTACCATCTTCGGGATCTGAAGCTGAACTTGTAAAGTGCAGACAGCATATCAAGGAGATCAACACCTCCCATGAAGTTGTTATATGTTTCAACAATGGCTGGTCAGGGAACCATCACATGAGTTTTTGATTTGTGATCCCAGCGTTTCACGTTTCCCACAGGTTCAATGCCGACATAAGAGGAAATCTGGGAGTAATGCAGAGAAACTGTTTTTGTAACCATGGCCTGAGCTTCCACAATTTGTCTTTCTTTGCATCATCAGATGCACTGAGGTTGTCCTGAAAGTGAATCAGTGTCAGCAATTTCAGAAACTGATCTTGAGACATCACATCACAAACTGTGGGGAGCTTTGTTTCCATTTCACAGTAGGCTCTCACACTGGGCATTTGTGCTACATGCCTAGAACCTGCTCAATCTATTTGGCAGTTGTGTTTATTGACTTGCCCTGCTTATGTACACTGTACATATTTGTTTGTTCAGCAATTTCCTGTAGCATTTCATCAGTAACAAACTGTTTGAAGTACATGTATGGTGTCATGTCACACCTTTGCTCTGTGCCTTCCTCAACACTTGCAACGAAATCGACAGATGGAGCTTGATATATTTTTCTCCATCTGTATTCTTTGCTTTTTGGCTTGCCCTTCACTGACTCATTACTGATTGTGTCCAGTGTCAACCTCCATGCTTGACTGGGCTATACTTTCATCCTGATAGCCTTCCTCATCACTGCTAGCTGAACTTCCATCATCATCATGCATGGCCTGAGGAGTCCATTCCTCATCCTCTTCCTCATCTTCTCCTAACTGTTCTATGTCACTTCAACTGCCATCTATTATCATATTGATGACATTTTCAATGTACTTTCTTTTCTCTCAAGCCTCTTTGACATCTAAAAATACACGCATAAATAATTGGCCAGCACAGCGTAGAGATTATAATTTCAAAGGAATCCGTTTTCAAATGGTATTTCAGTGATTAACATATTCATATCAATCATGAAAAATAGTGTGTGGTTGTATTGTGACAGGAATGCTGTAGATTAAATTACTAAAATGTCACATGACAATTCCAGACTGGAGCACCTTATATACCGTATCAAGTTTGATACACACATTTTTAACATGGTTTAACTGTAATATCAAAAATATTTTTTAAGTAATTATGCATTGCTTCAACACAGGAAGCATGTATTTTAAAAAAAATTACTAACAATATTGATGTTATTCTTACCATAAGTTCTCCAAAATCAGCAAAGGTTTTCCTGAAAAAATTGTGTGGATGACTACCTGTCAGTAGACATTTTGCTAAGGCAAAAAAAAAAGCTGTTCCACTGCCTGCAGTACATTGATACAGACTACATGTCTCAAATGATATACAACAGGTTTTTAGGGTAAATATTGATCACATTGATAAAATAGAGGTCACAGAATCTTGCGTAGCAAATATGATACAAATGGTGATATACGGTTAAAAATGACCCTAATAATGATGTTTTATTAATGGCCTTACCTGAGAAACTTTTAGACTGCCAGTGTGGAACATGAGACACTTTAAGTTTGTGCCATTTTTTCTGCAAAAAGCCTGGAGGAACATCCCTACAGAGGAAGCAGAAACATCAATAAATCACAGACAAGAACACAAACAACATGCTGACCTTCACACATTAATCGTTTTCATCACATAGTGATATTTAATGATAATGTATCCATATGCATTTTAATCAGCATATTAGAAACATAATCTAAAGTATTATGAATAAGAAAACATAGAAATGTACTTACCAAGATATCCAAAACGTTGACTAAGTGAGCTTGCACTTCTTCCAGTCAAGTCTGAGATCTTTTGCCATTTATTACCATATAACTCTTGCAATGTGCACAAAGTGTAAATTTCTTCTTTGGAAAATCTTGGTACATGATAAAGAATGCAGACAATTTAATGACACGACATTTGATTCCATCCATTCGATTATGTGCTGCCATTATTTTCTCTTGTTAAAGAAAACACTCTCCTGTACTTAATGAATACAATTCCACTTACTGGCCCACAAACTTGTTGTCATGAAAAAGTGTTCACCCTCGTGAATAGATGGAATAACAGGACCTGGGTATTCCATCCGCTGTTATAACAGACATTGATAAATGCTAATATTAAAACCACCTTCTACTATCTGCACTCACTGTCTATTTTAGCTCCCTGACCACAAAGGTGCACTGACAGACTGCAGACCATCTGTTTCTCTGTGTACATTATTGTCCTGTTCTTTAATGATCAGCACCATCACAGAGGAGCTATTATTTGGGCGGGGGATCATTATCTGCACTGCACTGACAATGACGTGGTGGTGTTTCAGCAAGATAAGTTACTAACACACCACCACATCCACCTTATAGATGTGTGTTGTGCTGGTTGAGTAAATCAGATACAGGTGCATCTCAATAAATTTAAATATAATGAAAAAGTTCATTTATGTCAGTAATTCAGTTGAAAAAGTAAAACTCATTACACAGACATACACAGTGATCTATTTCAAGTCTTTTAATGTTGATGATTATGGCCTACAGCCAATGAAAACCCAAAAGTCAGTATCATAATGTGTAAAAGGTTAAGAGTGATGCCACAGAATAAGAAGTTTTCCTTCCCTAAAAGAACCTTTTAATGACTAATGACCATTAAATTCTTATTTGACAAATTGTTCTACTTATATAGCCATATGCAAGTCTAGACACCCCTTTCTAACACTATTCTAAGCACATTTAAAGGATAAAGGATAGTGTATTTGTTAAATTTAACAAACCAGTTTTAAAAACAATGTGTCTGTAGAAACGTTACGGTACATCAAATATTTTACACTAAAAATGTCATTTATAATCATTCTCTTTGAGGATGTGTTCACTTATTTTCACTTTGAAAATCATCAAAATGTTTATTTTGACCAGAGTATTCTACACAGATTCATTTCTAAGGTAACCAGGTATATTAAGCCTAACATTGAGGATTGTCCAATAGGAATGTCCTGCCTCTCGTTTCCCATTGGACAAGTTAGATTTAGGCATAAGAAGAGGAAGCCCCAGGTGTCCAAACATTTGCACCCAACTGTAAGTACTTTTTATTAATATTGAGTGTATGTGGTGCAGGGTTGTGAACCAAACAAAACAAGTACTCACCGATCCTTTCAAAGAACCTGTGTTTCCTTTTAAGCATTCTTATGTTCTTGTACTCTTCCTTGAAGCGACGAGTAAAAAACAGTTTAGTAGCGTCATCTATTCCAGTGAGAGCCATGAAGTCTTCTACATTCTTCCTCAGTATTTTATTTTCTGCCATAGTGTACCTTCCGTATCTGAGGGAGATGCCTGAGAAAACAAAGATCCATCAAATAAATCCTCCATTAACACCACAATACATTCAGAGGTGGAGCTATTACTGCGTGGAGGGGTAGTAGTGCTCTGTACTGGTGTCTGTATTTGGAGGAGGAAGGGTTACAATTTAACAGAATGTCTATATATGTAGAAAGAACGGCATCCAGGTCACATAAAAATGTGCAAAAACACTGAACAGAACTTCTCTCTCAATTAAAATAAATATATTTCTACTGGACAGATACCAGACCTCCCTCGCTTGAAAGATAATCCTGCTACCTCTCAATTTGTGTCCTCATCTGAGCTCTTCTCATCCTAACTCACCTTTTATTAGCCATCATCTCTGCCTGCATTTTAATAATCAATCACCTTTATTTAAACTCAGAGGCCATTTTGTTTTGATCCCTTGAGTTTGGAGTTGGACGTTGGGATATAAACTGAGGCTAGGTTAGTGAGCGCTTGTTCGTTGTTGTGTTCCTTTATTGGTGCAGACTGCTTTCAAACAGTGGTGGCCACTTCATTAGGTACACTTACATCTACACTCATTGTCCGTTTTATGTACACTGACCATATAGGTTCACAACTACATATACAGGTGCAAGAAATAGTATGTGAACCCTTTGGGATTACTTGGGTTTCTGCATAAATTGGTCATGTGTTCTGATCTTCATCACAATAGAGAAATACAGTCTAAACTAACTAAATACAGTTTAAACTAATACCGCACACAAAAAATATGCTTTACTCAACACAACATGTAAACATTCACAGTGCACGGTGGAAAAAGTATGTGAACATTTAGATTTAATAACTGGTTGACCCTCCTTTGGCAGCAATAACCTCAACCAAATGTTTCCTGTAGTTACAGATCAGATCTGCACAACAGTCAGGAGAAATTTTGGACCATTCCTCTTCACAAATCTGTTTCAGTTCAGCAATATTCTTGGCATGTCTGATGTGAATCGCTCTCTTGATATCATGCCTCAGCATCTCAGTTGGTTTGAGGTCAGGATGTATTTTTTATTTTTCAGGCATAGTTTCTTCTGTTGAAGCCATTCTGTTCTTGATTTACTTCTATGTTTTGGGTTGTTGTTCTGTTTTATCACCTATCCTCCATTGTTGAGTTTCAGTTGGCAAACAGATGGTCTTAAGTTTTCCTGCAAAATGTCTTGATAAACTTGGAAAGCAAAGCAGCCCCATACCACGATGCCCCAACAACCATATTTCACAGTTAAGATGAGGTTTTGATGTTGGTGTGCTGTGCCTTTTTGTCTCCAAACATAACATTGTGTGTTCTTTCCAAACAGCTCAATTTTGGTTTAATCTGTCCACAGAATATTTTGCCAGTAGTGCTGTGGAACATCCAGGTGCTGTTTGGCAAACTTCAAACATGTAGCAATGTTTTATTTGGACAGCAGTGGCTTCCTACATGGTGCCATTCCATGAACCACATTCCTACTTAATATTTTACTTATTTTAGATTTATCAACAAAAATCTTAGCATGTGCCAGAGATTTCTGTAAGTCTTTAGCAGACACTCTAGGATTCTTCTTCACATCATTGAGCATTCTGCACTGTGCTCTTGCAGTCATATTTACAGGACAACCACACCTAAGAAGAGTAGCAACAGTGCTGAATTGACATAATTTGTAGACAGTCCATCTTACCGTGGACACATAAACATCAAGACTTTTAGAGATGCATTTGTAACCCTGTTCAGCTTCATGCAAGTCAACAATTCTTGAACATAGGTCTTCTGAGAGCTCTTTTGTGAGAGGCATGGTTCACATCAGGCAATGCTTCTGGAGAACTGCAAACTCAAAACTGCTGTGTTTTTTATAGGGCATGGCAGCTTTAACCAACACATCCAATCTCATCACATTGATTGGCTCGAGGTTGGCTGACTCCCAGCTCCAATTAGCTCATGCAGAAGTCATTAGTCTAAAGCAGCGGTGTCCAAACTTTTGTTGTTGAGGGCCAGAATTTGAAAAATATGCATAGTCACAGGCCACAGACTCATAGCCCTGTAGTAGTACTATAGGAGTTTTTTGGTGGTCATGAAACCAACACTCTACCAGCTCTGAATCACAACTGCATTAAAAAAAAATTGTGTGCGAAAACTGTGAACACGGCAACCCTGAACTTCCCACCCTGGGCTATGAGTTGAGCTACCACATTTTCTTGCACATGATTAGCATGAAAGAAACATGCACATGCATGGTTTTGTTGAGCTGACAAGCTGCTGCTAATTGTTTCACCTTCTGCTCTTGTTTAACACTAGTTACAGTGATGTTTCATTTCATGTCTCAACATTATACTCCTTCATTATAGCAACTATTTCCTCACAAATTAAACATAAACACTTCACTCTGAACTCTGTGAAAAATATTCATTTTCCCAACCAGGCTGAAATCTTATGTATCCTGTCTATTTTTCATGTCTTTGGAGTTGCCATGCCTACACAAAAGCTCAGGAACAGTAATATAGGTGTAACATGTTCAAACTAGGAATCTAGTTTTTTTACAACCTGCTTAATAGTGAGCTAACTTTCATTTTATTTCTAAAATACCTTGCAGGCCTTTCCAAAAATGGTACCGGGCTGCAAATGGCCTGTGGGACGGACTTTGGACATGCCTGGCCTAAAGTTTCACATACGTTTTTCCACCATGCACAGTTTACATGCTGTGATCAATAAAAACATGAATATATCATTTTTTTGTGAGGTATTATTTTAAACACTGTGTTTGTCTGTTGTTGTGACTTAGATTTATATTTTGTTCATTTAAATCATGGTTAGGTTTTTTACATTCCCAAAAGAAGAGCTCTGATGGATAAAGGAAAGCAACTAGGATGGTGTTGGAGACAGTGTGGTACTCAGATGGCCGATTACTTTCATATCTATTGGGGATTTTCAGAACTGGACTCTTTTTGGCAGGAGATTGGAAAGGATATAGCAGATTTGTCTGCGTCTGAGTTTGAATTTTCATGTGTGAATTTTACTTGGGAAAGGTGCTGCAACTAGTAGAAAAGAATATATACCTGCTTAAAGTATTGTTGGTGGCAAGTAAAAAAGACTATAACTAGAAAATGGATGTAGCAGAATCCTTCAAAAAAAGAACAATGGATTGATGCTGTCTATGAAATGTATTCAATAAAAAGACTTACATTTATGTTGATATTAAGAATGTAATAGTTTATTAAATATTGGGATAAGTGGCACTGCAATGCAATGTAACTGTTTTCTGTAAATTGTCCTCGTAAGCAAGGTGGACACTTGGACCTGATAGACATTTGTTCCTTGACTGATTTTTTTTGTTTACTTCTTTGTTTTCTTCCCACTTTCTTAATATTTTCTTGATTTATTTGTTTTGTATGTTTTTGTACTTTTATCTTCTTTGATGGGGGAGAAAAAATGAAAAATAAAGTAAAAAATTAAATAAAACTAAAATGAGCTTTTTGGACAGGAGTGTACATATTTATTTGAAAAAAAAAACAACTTACCCTTTCTCTTGAACTCCTTATACCTTCGAAGGTCATAAATTAAATTATTTACACTTTGTGTTCTCAGTGATTCAACATTGGGAACAAATTCTTTGAGTTCCTCCAAACGTTCTGCATAATGGCATAAGTCATGGCATCTTTTATTTTTTAATCCTGTACCAGTTTTTTTTAAATGACTTGTTAGCTTTTCAGAACAATCTTCTTTTTGTTTAATCTTTGGATTTATATTATCCAGATTGATCATAATCTCTTGCACTACAGGGGCAGTAAACTCCATTTCATCAATTGGTTCGGCCCAAACATTGCAGTCATCTTTTTTGTTCTTTTTCTTCTTAACTGGCTCTTCATGATCTGCTTCATGTTCTTCCAGGGCAGTTGTTACTTTTTCTCTTGATGATTTTTTCTTCTTTTTCCTTAAACTCTCTACAGCAGACTCTTCATGTGTAATATCAGTCTCTGTCTTGTAGCTTCTTTCTCTTTTTCTTTAAACTCTCTACAGCAGACTCATGTGTAATATCAGTCTCTGTCTGTTGTAGCTTCTCTCTGTGATATGGTCACTAGGTGCCAATCACCATTTGCATGCATTTGTAACAGAGATGTAGATGCAATACTTACCTGATGTGATGGTGAAGCTGTTTGGGGCTTGTGTGTGTTTGTGCAGACAGCTAAAAGAGTAATAAGGTTCTAACACTTACCTTTGTGTAGTTCGGCAGGATCCACGGGCCACACAGGACGGGGGGAGTTTAGACACCTTATGACTGTAAAAGAGAAGAACAAGAGTTAACTGCAGTTAAGATAAAAATGTTTATGCAAGCATGGTGATACATTGAATGAAGAACGGTTTAAGAGATTACAGTGTGATTTTATAGTGTTGTAATCTAGAAGTTCACCCATAATTACACTGGTTTAATCCATGGGAGGAGCTAACCATTTAAAATGGGGAGGTTGAACTAGAGCGGGGCAGTCATGATGGACTGAATGAGAAGGCCACGCTAACTCTTCGCAGAGTAGCGTGCATTGAGCCAAACCTGAGTTGCTTGGAACCAGGATATTTTAAACTCTTTATTTTCTTTTTGATCAGTGTTTTGTTTGTCGTTTGTATTTTATCACTTTTGCACTAATAAAAGTCATCAAAAGAAAAGGAGCGACGCCTACCATCTTCTTTCTTCACACACCATTACTCACCTCCAACGGTCATTATCAGACCGGTGACTCAGTACCGTCATTTCCCATGAAGGTTGACTGAGCATCGTCACACTCTCTCTTTCTCTTTTTCCTTAAACTCTCTACAGCAGACTCATGTGTAATATCAGTCTCTGTCTGTTGTAGCTTCTCTCTCTTTTTCTTTTTCCTTGGAGGCTCTTCATGAGGTGATGTGTGACCTAAGGATCCACCTCCATCCTGAGTAGCTGAAGATGTCTTGTGATTGTGAGCATCCTTAACATTAATTACTTGCTCATCCCTTAATTTTTCCCTCTTGTGATGTTTGACATTTTTCTTGTGATTCTCAAAATCTACTTCAGAATCTCGGTTCTCTTCTTCCTGGGTATGCATCCTTCTTTTCTTCTGCTTTTTTTTTTTTTACATTTCCTGAACCACCTGTCTCAGGTCTGCAACTGTCTGTGTCATCACACAGTGGATGTTTTGGGGCAGTTTCCTCCACAAATGTATTTTTGTCCACCTTTGAAAGCTTTTTGTCCTTGTTTTTTCCCATAGCTTTGCACTTCAATTAGGACTCTGAACTACTTCTGTAAATAAAAGTACAATTAGTAAAGTGTGAGACACCATATTCCTTACAAAAGATCTAAAGTAACTGTATAAAATGGTACAAAATACCAGTGCAATACAATTCTGTGTGTAACAGTTCCTCCCAATATCAATATGGTATATAAATGTGATTGTTTACACAACCCAGGTCCATCACAATCATGAAAACAGCTGGTGATTAATTCCCATAAATGTAATAACAATTAACAACCGAGATGTCTAAGTTTGTTCAGTAATGGCAACTTTTACAATAAGCTTAAAAATTCACCAAAAAATGACGTGCTGTCAACTTAGCACAGAATGTCTATATATGTATAATGAATGTCATCCAGGTCACATAAATGTGCAACAACAGTGAACTTCTCTTTATCAATAAAAATAAATATACAGTGTATCACAAAAGTGAGTATACCCCTCACATTTCTGCAGATATTTAAGTTTATCTTTTCATGGGACAACACTGACAAAATGACACTTTGACACAATGAAAAGTAGTCTGTGTGCAGCTTATATAACAGTGTAAATTTATTCTTCCCTCAAAATAACTCAATATACAGCCATTAATGTCTAAACCACTGGCAACTAAAGTGAGTACACCCCTAAGAGACTACACCCCTAAATGTCCAAATTGAGCACTGCTTGTCATTTTCCCTCCAAAATGTCATGTGACCTGTTAGTGTTACTAGGTCTCAGGTGTGCATAGGGAGCAGGTGTGTTCAATTTTGTAGTACAGCTCTCTCACTCTCTCATACAGGTCACTGAAAGTTCCAACATGGCACCTCATGGCAAAGAACTCTCTGAGGACCTTAAAAGACAAATTGTTGCGCTACTTGAAGATGGCCAAGGCTACAAGAAGATTGCCAACACCCTGAAACTGAGTGGCCAAGATCATCCAGTGTTTTAAAAGAGCAGGGTCCACTCAGAACAGACCTCACGTTGGTTGTCTAAA
>BRDA01001444.1:850-32681 GCA_036984385.1 Crenuchus spilurus | reverse complement strand
ACTCTTATTGGTACTTGGTATCGGCAAGTACTTAAATGTAAGTACTTGTACTCGTACTCGGTTTTTAAAAATGTGGTATCGGTGCATCCCTAATAAATATATAAATAAATATATATATATATATATTAGACACACATACAATATACAAATAATACATAATATATAACAGTAAGTGAAAACAGCTAATAATTTATACAGAACAATGAGGTTTTTAATGACACTTAGGTTTTACTTGGAAAAACTAGTTTTTCTAGTTCCGGCTGAAAACCCAAACAACAACAGAGCTGTTGAATTTTACATCATTACAGAGAGACAGACAGCAGTTACTCAGCATGCTCTCTGACTCTCTCTGACTCTCTCTCTCTCTCTATCGATATATAGATATAGATATACATACATACATACAGTGCCTTGTGAAAGTATTCACCCCCCCCCCCCTTGGCTTTTAACCCTGTTTTGTTACATTACAAACTGTATTTAATTTAATTTTTTTATCTGAATTTTATGTGATGCATCTGCACAAAATAGTCTAAGTTGAAGTGAACTTTATATAAAAAAAATATATTGGAAATAAAAAATGGAAAATTGGCATGTGCATATGTATTCACCCCCTTTTGCTATGAAGCCCCTAAAACGTTCTGGTGCAACCAGTTACCTTCAGTCCTTCAACCCTTAACCAAAAATGAAGTCCCATGCTTGGAGATTACACACAGGTGGACTTTCACTAAGTATCACATGATCTGTCAGTATATGCACACCTTTAGAAAGGACCCAGAGACTGCAACACCATTAAGCAAGAGGCACCACTAACTTCAAACAAGTCAGGAACAAAGTTGTTGAGAAATCAGGGTTGGGTTATAAAAATATTCAAATATCTGATGATCCCCTGGAGTACCATCAAATCTATTATCATCAAATGGAACGACCAAGTACCACAAAAAACCTGCCAAGAGAGGGCTGCCTACCAAAACTCTCAGACCAGGCAAGCGAGCATTAAACAGAGAGGCAGCATAGAGACCAAAGGTAACCCTGAAGGAGCTGCTGATGGTCAAAAATAGGAAGGTTCATTTTGAGTTTGCCAAAAGGTATGTGGGAGGCTTCTCAAATATATGGAGAAAGGTCAGATGAGACCAAAATTGAACTTTTGGGCCACCAAGGAAAACGATATATCTAGTCCAAAACAAACACATCTCATCCCCTCAAGAATACCACCCCTCAGTGAAACATGGTGGCAGCATCATGCTGTGGGGATGTTTTTTAGCAGCAGGGTCATGAAAACTGGCCGAGAGGAGGGGAAGATGGATGGTGTTAAATACACGGATATTCTTGAGCAAAACTTTTGTTCTGTCCATGATTTGAGACTGGGACAGAGATTGCTATTTCCTGACAACAGGACAGAACAATGACCATAAAGCAACACTTGAGTGATTGAAGGGGAAACGTGTAAATGTATTGGAATGGGCTAGTCAAACCCAGACTTTAATCCAACTGAGAATCTGTGTTCAGGCTTGAAGATTGCTGTTCACCAACAGAAACCATCTAACTTGAAGGAGCTGGAGAAGTTTTGCCTGGAGAAATGGGTAAAAATCCCAGTGGCAACATATGGCAAGTTCTTAGAGGCTTAACCATGTAGAACTGCAGCTGTAATTGCTGCAAAAAGTGGCTCTACAAAGCACTGACTTTAGAGGGTGAATTGTTATGCACACTGAAGTTTTGTTATTTTGTCATATTTGTTGTTTGAACATTTTATGTTCTTTTTATTATAAAGCAAAGTTGTAGACATGTTCTATCAGTGAAATTAATCAAACCCTCAAATGATTAATTTTAATTCCAGGTTGTGAGGTAGCAAAACACAAAAAATGCCAAAGGCGGTGAATACTTTCACAAAGGCACTGCATGTTGTATTCAGTACATGTAAAGTGAAATACACAGCTCAAAAAAATAAAGGGAACACTAAAATAACACATCCTAGATCTCAATGAATAAAACATTCCAGTTGAAAATCTTTATTTATTACATAGTGGAATGTGTTAAGAACAAAATAACAAAAATGATCAATGTAAATCAAAATTATTACCCCTTCGAGGTCTGGATTTGGAATCATACTCAAAATCTCATATCACCCTCATGGAGTCTGTTTGACAGTTTGAGCAGAAACATGGATATTAGTGGCTTCACTACCTGAGCAACTTCTGTTGGTTGTAGACATCGCCTCATGCTACCTCTATGGTGAGAGAACTGACAGAATGCAAAAGTGACCAAAACATCAGCCAGAAAGGATGAGAACGGAGAAAAGGTCTATGGTCACCACCTGCAGAACTACTCCTGTATAGGGGTTGTCTTGCTAATTGTCTCTCATTCCTATCTGTCTGTTCCATTTGCACAACAGCAGGTAAAACTGATTGACAATCAGTGTTGCTTCCTAACTGGACAGGTTGGTTTCACAGAAGTGTGGTTGACTTGGAGTTACATTGTGTTGTTTAAGTGTTCCCTTTATTTTTTTTGAGCAGTGGTTCAGTGGTCCAAAGTCCTCTTTTCAAACAAAAGTAAAGTTTACATTTTGTTTGAAAATCAAGGTCCTAGAGTCTGGAGGGAGTGGAGAGACACACAGTCCAAGGTGTCTGAAGTCCAGTGTGAAGTTTCTGTAGTCTGCATTTGAAAAAACATGATAAAACACATCAACATTTAATTCATAAATACATTTTAAAAATAACTCGCTACAAAATATTTTTGTAGTTTTTTTTCCAGCCAAAAATGTTCATTTTGGTGCATCACTACTATAAACACTAATACTGTAAATACCGACACTCAGTCTGCTGTCAGTGCTGTTATTTAAGCTCTTGCTGGGTTTTTTTTTCTCTGAAAATGTTGTGAAATACACTCGGTTGTGATGCCTCTTCTAATGTCCAATAGCTAATGTCTTGCTCCCTTTCTTAGCCGGTTAAACGGCGGCATGTGGACACTTCTGACGTCCACTACGTAGAGCTGATTGCCCAGAAGAAGCGTCTCCAGCAGCTGGAGAGCGAGTATGCTCTGAAGATCCAGAAGCTGAAGGAGGCTCAGGCTCAGAGACAAGCGCAGACCCCCAGCATCCCCCAGCCTAGCCTGCACGACCTCACACAGGTACACACACACCCACTCAACACACACACACACACACATCCTTTTCTCATCATATAGAAACATGAATATCAGAAATATTGCATTTATTATTTAAAACACCGTTCCTAAGACTTAATTTCTGCGGGTGACCTTAGAGAGAGATCCCCAACACTTCTTCAGAGGCCCAGTTTTATCCCCTTTAACCTTTTTTGTAGTTTCCAGCAAAATCTGTCCACACTTTCTAAAATATTATTATTTGTATGGATCAGATTCATTGTTAATCATCCAGTGTTTCTGCTGATATTCCTCCTCTACTGATGCCCAGTAGTAGTAACCATACACAATATCTCCGTACAGGATAAGCTAACACTAGCCAGTGAAGACCCCGACCCTGAAGAAGAAGAACTTCAGCCTGCTGGAGCCGCTCACACTCGTCGTCGATCCTTTAGAGAGTCAGGATCATTCACCAAACCCAAACTGAGTCATCCTGAAACTCCTACCACTCCCAGCGCACCTGTAACACCTGCCAAACCCCCTCTGAGCAGTACAGGATCCCCACCTCCAGAGCTGCTGCTGGGGCTGAATGTAGAGGACCTTCGTCTGCGCTATCAGCAGTCTGAAAGACTCACAGAACTATTGCAGCATGAACTGGGCTCCCTAGGAGGCGCTCTGAGGAATATCCGGCCCAATGAGAGGGTAAAACTCGGCGGGTAGAACTGTCGTCTTGGTTTGAGGAGGGGGATTTAGAGGAATGATGATGATACAGTTTGTGAGAAGAAAGACTATAAAATACAATTAAAAACTTGTAAACTATGTCACTAATGCAGTGTGAGAAAGCAAATGCTTCCTCTGTGTTATTACTGTTATTGTTTTTGTTGTGAGATTGTTAATTCTGTGTGTGTGTGTGTGTGTGTGTGTGTGTGTGTGTGTGTGTGCGCAGCTGATCCAGGTGGAATTTGACCCGATGGGGGCTCAGCAGGTTAGAGGAGAGCTGAAGCCTGTTCCTTTTGGACTTTATCACAGTCCTCTGTTAGTGTTCAAATCATACCGGTAAGGAGATTTGTATTTAAACACTGGGGTGTACTCACTTTTAACTACATTTTACATCACATGTCTTTTCTTCCTGCATCCTAAGTTTGTTCAAACTGTAGGTTCTTCACATCAGAAATTTATTTCAAAATACCAGAATAAACAGCAGGGGGCAGTATAGCACAGTGAGTAAACCGTAACGGTCACTCAGCGATTATTTCTGATGTTTTCTCAGCATAAACTATAAAATAGTCATCTTCACTATATTTCCACCCTGTTGTAATAATCACAAGTAATGGAGGAAGGTGTGTTTGTGCTGGTGAGGGATGTTTAGCATTGATCGCCCCCTAGTGAATTCATTTAATAAGCAACTGGTGAAGATACTGTACACATACGCGGTCATTAACAGCAGGTTCTCCGTTATTAGTGTTGTAGAGTTGTACGTTAATTTTTTGTAGTTGTGGAGTGTAACTCTCTGAATTTTGTTCTGCAGGTTTAGTCCATATTTCCGCACTAAAGAGAAACTCTCACTCAGCTCCAACACTTACAGCAACATTATTGAGCCAAAAAAGTATTTCTGTCGTTTTGACCTAACGGGCACGTGCAACGATGACGACTGCCAGTGGTACGTCCCGATCATTCATTTGACATACTGTATGTATTTTTTTTTGGGCCTTATTTACATCTGTAACCCTGTGTATGTATCAGGCAGCACATGAGGGACTGCACTTTAAATGGAAACCAATTATTCCAGGATATTCTGTCCTACAGCCTGCCTCTGATTGGCTGTTCAGAGGACAGCTCCACCAGTGAGATCAGCCGAGCTACAGGTGCTGCCTCTGAACTTCCTGTTTTCTGTTTGAGTGTTTTACTGCTGAACATATGAGTGATCTGGTGCTTCTATGTTTTTTAACAGAAAAATACATAAAGAAGTTGTTTGGTGCTAATAAAGATCGGATGGGGACGGACCAGAAGGCCGTTCTGCTTGTCAGCAAAGTTAATGAAAGTTTACGGCACGGTGAGTAACCAATGACTGTTCAGACTGTGTTCACTCAGCACTGCAGCATGGTCAAGGGTGTTAAAGCCATTGTTTGTTTTATGTAATAACATTCATCACCGCTGTAAACTGCTTATTAGAAATAATTATATATACTATAACTATGAACTATTCATAATTAAAACCCACATTAGAACTCATTTCATTAACAGTAACCTGTGTGTCTGTGTACATTCAGTGCCGCCTTACACCACCAGTAAAGAGAAGAGGAAGTGGAGGCTGGAGCAGAGAGTCCAGCCTGAAACTGCAGAGAGTGATGAAGAAAGCACTGTTGCTGTCCCTTTAACACAGAATGGTACCCTCAGTAAATATTACAATATTATAAGCCTCATCCAAAATCAGGATGTACAGATCCAGACAGTTAAAATGGGAATATCTCTTTTCCAGAGAAATTGTCATTGAGACGTAATCTCATTAACGTTACAAAATTGTCACTAAAATGACAGTAAACAATGTAAATGTCAGTCCAATTAAAGAAAATCTAAAATAAAAAAGACTAAGTTATTATGTTAATGGTAGAGCAGGCTATGTTGGCAAAGTTAGCAAAATGATAACAGGCTAGCAGGCTACTCCTAAATAAGAGAGACTAAGTTTTACACTCAAATATTTAACAAAGCAGTTAATGAAAAACTTCACTATACACAGTAAAATTGTTTAAACATTTACTCAAATGACCAGTATAATCTTCTAATACCCATGTTTAATATAACTGCTAAATATAATGAAAGCAATGATCTATATTACTGGATAGGACACTGCCTATTCGCTAGCATTGATGCCGGCGCGACGTCATAGAGCCGCCATGTTGTGTGGAAGTGAAGCTTGTAAACAATGGCACATGACCAGCACTGCTGCCTTCTCAAAGCTCTAACTTCGCTAATATTTGTCCGATTTTCAAAATTTAAAGCTCTTTACAAAGAGGACAAAAAGCTCTTTAACAATAATCAAAGTATTAAAATGGTTGATGACATGTTAGGCTACTATCGGCTCTCACATCTGTCGTAACGGACATTTTCTCTAGGCCTTACTGCTTGCATGACTTCTAATGGCTGTAAAATCGTTAATAATTATCCGATTTTCAAAATGTAAGTTATTTACAAAGAAGACAAAGAATGAAATAGTGTAATGCTGCTATCGCATGGCCATTGACATAAATATAGCCATGTTTTCTTGCCTTGCTGCTACTAGCTAGTGACCGATGGCTCTACATAAATTATAAATTTTTTCAACCTGTCGACGGTCTTAATCCAAAATAAAGAACACAGAGACCTCATACACATTAAAGTAAATGTAGAAATATTCAATGCTATCATCCGAGTTCATTTAATATTACAGTAAACACATTGTAAAGCTCTATTTATGCAGAAATACTAATTTTACTTTTTAGTAATTTAAAAGGTGTTGTCTATAACTTATAAGACAATTTGATGGGCCACTGGCACTGCCAAGTTGACAACACTGACACTGCATCATTGTCACTATAAAAATGCCTCTAGTCTAGTAGTTTAGAGTTCTGATGCATATCTACTTTTGATTACAGTAAGAGTTAATGTTTGTGATACTAACTTCATAAGTGTTGTTGGTTTGATGCAAGCCTGACTATTAGTGTAATGTCTACGGAACTACATCAAGTTTGTAGGTCAGAGATTGTGGCTGTAATTCAGATTATTACGAATAAATCATCTTAAAATGAATACATACTTGTGGAATGTGATCCCCTGGTCTCTGCTGATAGAATTCTGATAAAGTAAAACGGTTAAAGGCAAAACATTGCAGCCCTTTTGTTGTTTGTAAACGCTGGCTTCCTTCAGATCTTGCCCTGCTTCCACACAACATGGATGCTCCTTGCAGGCGCGTTTAAAAGTCACGTGTGTCCTATCCAGTAATATAGATCATTGGATTAAAGCACTATTAGCTTAGTGCTAACATAAGCCCTGTGAGTGTGCTAGTCAGAGTTAGCATTATGCTAACGTTTTTAGACTTGAGTTATAAAGCAAATGTAACATTTCTACTTGTATATAATGGAAACAATGGTATATAGAGTACAAAACAGTTCCATCATTTACAAAAATACAACTCAAATGATGATTTCTACTTTTATCCTTGTGTTAATCATCACTTGGCAGTTATTTCTAGCCATACAAGACCAGACACCGATCTCTTTGAATGGAGAAAGAGCTGTATATCCCAAAGCGAGACATTCATATTTAAAATACATATTTATAATCACTGGTACAACCTGATGTAAATGCTATAACTTACCTGGACCCTTGGATTCAAATAACACAGAACGATTAGATTTTTCTGGTTATTCTGTCTATGCATGCACATCTTTTCAGTACAGCAGGAGTGAAGACTTGACAATGACAATGCAATAGATGCCTGGCGCTATATCAGCGATATGATAAACTCTGAAGCTAATTTCTGCTCTTAGGAGTACAAAATAAAGTCAACAGGCCCACTAATCTGCCTCCAAGAAAAGACTATGATGGGCCTGCCGTTACTTCCTCTGATACATTTTACTAATATGCCAATTGGTTCTTTCTGCTTGAGTGTAGGACTTCAGTACTACATTTGCCATGTTGATTATGGGCTATCCCATTCATATTTCAACTAGTGATTAGTCTCATCTTTATGTAATGTTTCTGACTCTACTGTAGTGACAGGAATACGTTAGCTTAGATGGACATGGGGTTCTCATTATCTGACCTCTAATCTCTGTGGCTTTTTCCAGAGTTTAATTAATGTTATAATCTAACTCATTAACTTTGAATGATTTGTCTGAAAGAATAATCATTTAAGGCACAAACAACAAGCAGACATACCAGAAAAGGTGAAAAGTGGTATGTCCATTCCCAATCCCTACTAACCGCACACATACAGCTGATTTTAGGAAAGTATGACCATTCTGGTTTTAAGCCATTGTAGGTTTTTTAGCCATGTTATGACAGAGTGGTTGTATGTGTATTGGCAGATGTCCGCTTCCCGGAGTGCTGGTCAGTTTGGGATGTGTGTGTGACGCAGGATGATAAGCGGTATTTTGACAGTGAAACTGACGACATCTCTAACCTGGAGTACAGCGTTCTTGAAAGCCCCCAAGATGTTCAGCTGTGGATCAAACTGGCCTACAAATACCTCAATCAGAAAGACACGTAAGAGATGACATCATCTCTCTTCAGAGCCTCTATTTTTTTTACTGTAGTACAGATGATCTCTATTTAAATAAGTTTAGAATGCGTATTATACAGTACCCAAAAGCTTTTGATCCAGATTACTGAACAGCTTAACATGGTGCGGAAAGAGAGATGATTTAGGCACATAGCTAATGATGGGTAAAAGCTTCCAGTTCTGCATTAGCATAATAGCTCTAGTGTTAAACTTACAAAGTAAGCTTAGGAGACGCTGTACTTATGTACTTATGTTTATGGCATTTGGTAGACGCTCTTATCCAGAGCGATGTACAACAGTGCTTTGTTGATACACAAAATACACAATTATACACAATATAAGAGCATTACAGCAATAAGAGTTATCAACTAGTGCTTGCTTAAGTGTTCAAACGCAGACTGAAGAGCCATTTCTTTGTTGAAGACTTTGATGGAGTGTAAGTCTGTTCCACCACCTCAGTGCAAAGACAGAGAAGAGTCTATGCTATTCAAGACATGACTTGAACTTCTTGATGCCAGACATTCAAAATTTTGAAGACTTAGGGCAAGGGTCTGGTTTTGATTTGGCAAATGAGCAAAAAGCCAGTACTTCTTGGCTGACTGATGACACTCTCTCTCTTTCTTTGTCTATAGCAATGTGAGTGAGTGCCTGGACGCTGCGTTAAACACTCTGTCCCGAGCTCTGGAGGATAACCGAGAGGACGTAGAGGTTTGGTGTCATTATCTGTCTCTGTTCTCACGGAGAGGCAGCAGAGATGAAGTGCAGGAGATGTGCGAGATGGCTGTTGAACATGCACCACATTACCAAGTGTGGTGGACTGTGAGTGTTACACACATACCATACCCACACGCAGCTGATCCTCTGCTAGTGTGTTTACATGTTGTTGGTGTTAATGACGTTTCCATTTTCAACCTCGTGAGGAAGAGTATTAACATTTTCTCAACCATCTAGTGTTTCAGCATTGCTCCAGAAATGTTCTCGCGGGAGCAGCTTTAACCTGTGCTGGTTACTGGCACAGTTCTCGCACATGCTCAGACTGACAACAACCATTCAAATCAGACTAAGGGTATACATGTGTTGAGAAATCCCAATGTTGAGTTCAAATCCAGCTTTTACATTTCTAGACCTTCAATTGATTTAAAAAATCAGTGTGTGCTCTTTTACCGGAGTAATCTGGTAACTACATAAATAATTACAATTATTTACGATATATTAATTATTAATTACATATAAATGCACTCGTTTCCAATAACATCAACATCTGGTTATTCCTGCAGGCTTCCCGCGTGGGTCTTAAAAAGTCTAAAATTCAAAACTTTAAAATTTAAGGCCTTAAAAAGTCTTAAAAACGGCCAGATATCCATCCAAGGTCTTAAATTAAATTAATTAAAGTCTTATATTATTACTTTTCATTCCAAAAAAGTGTAGTCTAATCGGACGTTAGTTTTGCTAACTTCTGCTAACATCGACTAAATGCATCCGTGTAAATGTATTTCTGTTCTCTCTGTTTCTCGGTGGGACTACCATTGTGGGAACTACAAAGCCCATGATAACCTCATGATAACACGTCTGTTGCCAACAGTGTTGCCAAGTCCGCTTATTATAAGCGACGTTGGGCTTGTTTTTTTCTAAAGTCGCTTGCGAATCTTGTGAGTTGCGGGTTGCGGTTTTTTGGGCTTGTTTTTTAACGTGAAATTGCTTATTTGGGCTTGGCTTTCTTTGAGTGAAACTCTTATCTCCCAGCTCACCACACATCAGTCAGTGCTGTAGACCATCTTGGAGAACTCATTGGATCCACTTTGACGGACAATGAGATCAAAATACACCAAACAAAATGCACTTTTATTTTGATCAGAGCTTAAAAGATTTTAAGTTATTCAAATAATTTATTAAATAATGTAAGTTATTCAAAATGTTTCTATTAAAAGTGTTTAGCATAAATGTGGTGTTGTGTAGGTATAATGTCATAATGAATGTTTACTTTTATATGGTTTACAAGCGGCCTCTGTAACAGAATGTGGTGGGTTGCCAGTTGGGCTTGTTTTCAAATTTCACTAAGAATGGTCTTAAAAGGTCTTAATAAGGTCTTAAATTTAACTCACTGAAACCTGCAAGAACCCTGTCCTGGTCACCAGTAACACTTGGGGAAACCTGAACTGCGCATTATTTCCATTGTTGATCTTTCTTCTGCTTGTTGAAAACTGTGGACTATTCTGTAATCTCCCTCATAAACACAGCTTATGAGTTTTCAGCATAAGAATCATTTCTGTGCTTCTGTTTACACATCATCCTGTTAAAATCAGCAGATTTATATTCATTTGATATCACCTGGGTCGAGTCTACACCTCTGACTTTTGGTTTGTAATTTAAAACAACAAAGGATTGTTCAAGAATTGGTACTGAAGGTGTGTCTGTGTGTGTGTGTGTACAGTACCTGAACATTGAGAGTACGTTTGAGGGGAAGGATGCTGTGTGTAACGGTCTGCTGCAGTTCCTGGTGGAGAATCTGCAGGGTGATAGAGAGCTGAGATCGTTCCATATATTAGAGACACTGCTGTACAGAACCCAACTCAGCATCTACACCGGCAGAACTCACACCGCTACACAAACACTACAGGTGTGCAAAACATTTGTTTTTTATTGTCCTTGTATCCCATCATGCTGTCTGATATTGTACTGTATTGTATTGAATAATATTGTATTGCTTTTGGCTAACCTGCTGGCTCAGGGATACGCAATACATTTTAATTTTAATCATAGTTGTATCACTTTTCACTGGCTTAATTTTACATGAATTTTAAACTTTTATTAAATCAGAAACTTGTATGATTTGACTTTATTGATGGAGCGATTTGAGCTCAGTGTTGTGTGTAACTGTGTAATAAGTTTTTGTGTGTAATAACACCTCCTGTACAGAGTGCTCTGCTCTCTGAGGGGGAGGGGAATATTTCTGGGGCTCTTGTTGTGTCCCACCGGAGTTTGGCCTGGCTGTGTTATATTCACGCATGTGAATTTGGAACACTGCCCTCTCAGCTGTATGACACTGCCAACTCCAACCCGTCTCGCATTGTCAGCCTGGAGCATTTCC
Source organism: Crenuchus spilurus (assembly GCA_036984385.1). Classification (NCBI taxonomy): domain Eukaryota; kingdom Metazoa; phylum Chordata; class Actinopteri; order Characiformes; family Crenuchidae; genus Crenuchus; species Crenuchus spilurus. The sequence continues at coordinate 21,237 of BRDA01001444.1, read as the reverse complement.
TCCTGCCCTGGAGCTCTGAACATGACCTGAAAGACAAACCGGACAACCTCGTCAGTCTGTTCCAGGGTGAGAATGACCTGCAACAATTAAACAAATACTCCATTTTCAGTCTAATCACTATCTGCTGCATCTTTGTTGACTACATACTATAAGTAGAAGTCCGTGGACTTGTGCTTTGTCCATCCACTTGTGTTATTACTGTTTTGGGACATTGTTTGTGTGAGCTCCTGGACTTTACACTATTGATGGAGATTAGAGATCAGAGATTCTCTGGTGTATGTTGTGGAAGATCTTTCTTGTGTGAAATTTCAAACTTAGCCCAATGTCCGAATGAACAGGAGAGGAGATGCTGTGTTCATCTCTGCTCTCGTAGCTGGGACAGTGGTTGATATGCATCAAGATGTGTTCATATTACAAATAGAATGTGCACATATGTGTCTGTGATCACATCCAAAGGTAGTTTGAGTGATCAGATTGCGTGTCCTAGAGATGCATCGTACCCCACTTAACACTTGTACTTTGTGTTGGCCACTTATGATCATATAACACAGGATGTGTGTTAATGCCAAGTGTGAATGACCCATTTCCCATTACCGTAAGAGTATACTTAGTCCAGTTATTTACATTAATGTCCTGCTGTGGTCTGCATATAAAAGTGAGTTATATAATGTGATTGTGTGTGTGTGTATCCTGCAGATGCTCTTTCTCGGTGTGTAGATGACCAAATGTGTCCTGCTGACCAGACTGTGGCCTGCCTCCCTCTCCACACTAACCTCGTTCACCTGCTGCAACTGCTCGGACGGTGAAAGTTCTCCCCCACACACATCACGAGCAGAACTAAATTAGTTTTCACATCCTCTAAAACACTGAACAGGTTGACTAATAATGTAATTACTGTAAAATGTTCTACTTCAGTGAACAGTTTATCATAAAATGAGCAACTCCTCCATACTGAACACTGGACAAGTACCAAACACTACCATGATACAGACGTGGACAAATTGTTAGTACCTTTCCGATAAAGAAAGACAAACCCACAGCGGTCACTGACATAAGTAGTAATAAATAAAAATGAACTGAAAATGCTTCTGAATTGGAGTTTAACCGAATCATTAAAAATCATACAAATGAAACTGGCCTGGACAACAATGATGGTACCCTGAACTTAATATTATTTGCACAACCTTTTGAGGTAATCAGACAATTTCTGTAACTCTCAATAAGACTTTACTGTCAACCAATATTTTGGCTTTTTCCTCATAAGCAAATGAGCTGTCTCGGGATTTAACATGACAGATGTTTCAGCTCCTTCCACAGATCTTCAGTGTGATTTAGATCAGGCATTTCAGTCTAGTGCAGCGTTTTGCTCTTAGCCATTGTTGGGTGTTTTTAGCTGTGTCTCGGGTGATTATCCTGATGGAGGACATTTGACCTACGACTGAGATCAAGCTTGTGATGAAGAGATGCGATGGTGCAGTAGCAGATGTGTATGGGAGGGATTTCTGATAGTGTCGCTCTGTGAGGCAGTGTTTGTTACATCTATGCCAGAACTGACCATCTGACCATTAACAGCAGATTTACCCACATTTTCAGGTCTCAGATCTGTGATGGTGTTCAGCAGAAACATGATTTGGTGCTGATTGACTGATTGGATTGGTTGATTTATGTATTGATTGATTAAACGATGATGTAGGAGTGTTTATTCCACCTGAACTGGCTAACGTGTGTGTGTGTGTGTGGGTGTGTGTAGGTATGAGGAGGCTGTTGGTGTGTGTGAGAGTCTATTGAGTGATTGTCCTCAGTGCTGCCCCCTGTTGGAGGTCCTTACTGAACTGCACCTCTCAGTTAAAGCAAAGGACAAAGCAGACAGCGTTTGGCTTGGTGCCAACTCCCTCTACCCCCAAAACGCTGAGATATTCTACCATCTGTACAAACACCTGCACACACAGGTAAGCAGACATGAGTCAGTTCAGCTGTTGAAGCTCTGCTTCTGTTTTTCATCTTCAGGAAGTTACGTTCTCCAGAATTTGACGGAAACGGGACTTTTCAGAAATTAAAGGATGTGAATGTGTTTGTAGGAGAAGCAGAGTGAGGCCGAGTCTCTATTTGAGAAGTTTATCTTCTCTTTCTGTGAACCTGCTGAGCTCCTACAGACGACCACTGCTCATACTGACCTTTCTCCTATAGCAGTACTGAGGTAGTGAGCAAACACTGCTCTGCATGAGCACACTTCACTTAAAATATTGTAAATACAGCTAATATTATTATATTGTGTTATTTCAACAATATCATTTGGTATTTTGGAATTGCATTGTCTTTTATTTTCTCTTTCTATTATATTTTTGTTTTCTGTCCCTCTCCCTCTCTCACACACTCTGTCTGTCTGTAGGCATCTCCTTGGTCTCTCAGAGCAGGACCTTAACAGAGCACCTCCCAGAATTCAGCAGAAGCTACAGCAGCAGATACAGACACAGCTCCCCTACCTGAGCCTCCTCCACTGGTCAGTCTCACCTGCGAGAGATTCTGGAGGTCAAATGAAGCCCACCAGATCTGACGCCACATGTCATGGAAATGTCTTTACTGAATCTGTATGTTATTGCTTAGTCTCTTGCCCTTCCTCCCTCTCTCCCTCTCTCCAGTGTGTGGCAGTGTAGGCGGGGCAGTGTGGCTGAGGCAGTGGATGCGTTTGAGGTGGCGCTGGGCAGCGTTTCTAAAATAGACATTCTTCAGAAACTCTGGATGGAGTAAGTATATACAAATACACACGCACTACACACACTATAGGGCAGGGTCTCGCCATCCATTCAGTTTACAGCTGTTTAGCCCCACCCATTACAGGTTTGATACTCTGGTGACTCTCTTTCTCCTCTCTCTGTCTCAGGTACATCCAGTTTGTGGGCAGTATGGTGGTGGGTGTCCAGCCGGGTGTTCGTGAGCTGCGCATGTTTACTGATCTGCTACAGCGTTGCCTAGCAACTGTCCCCAGCAGAGTAACTCTGCCATATAGCAGCACCACCTACTGGAGCTCCTACACCTTTCACAACCAGGTCTATTCAACCTCGCGTGTGTGTGTGTGTGTGTGTGTGTTTAGACCATAAATAACAGTATGTAATAAAACTTAACGACACGGATGTTTAAAAAAAAAAAAAAAAAACACCAGCTGTGTCTGACCACTGCAAGCAGAACTTCAGCTTTCTGTACGTGTGTAAGAGATCAGTGGAGAATTGGGGACATAAATCATAAATACTTGGAGATATCGGAGGAGCGTCTGTTCATGATATTGATGTCTGTTGTCCGTTATCAGTTCTGTTTTTACTATTTTACAGGATTTTAAATGAATTTGGTTCTTATTCAATTATCACTATTAACACAACAGCAAGTACTGTATGTCTGACTCTCTGAATCTGTGTGTTTTAGGTGATAGCATATTACCTGAGCTGTCTGCCAGTGTGTGTTCACACATCTGCCCTGGAGAGACTCAGACACACCCTCCCATCCAACACCGAACTCACTCTCAGGTACACACACACACACACACACACAACTGTGTGGACATTTAACCTGATCAGCAACAAAGGTGACATGAATTATGTTGGTGATAAAAAAGATGGAGGGGTTCTGCTGCAGAAGGGTCCAGCAGCCTCTGCTGGAGGGGATGTGTTAGTGTTTTTGGAAGGAATGCCCTCTGCTGAAAGAGGGCTATTCTATTGGAGGAGAGTGCCTGCTGCTGGAGGGGGTAATGTTAGTGTTTGTGTTACTGACCAGCAGGCACAGAACATTATCATAACATTGCATCAACGCTGCAAGAACATAGACAACGTTGTCAGAACATTGTGACAACGTCATTGTGCTTGCTGGGTGTGATGATGCTCTTAATGTCTCCCAGTGTTCTTGCTAACTGTTGCTGTGTAGGTTACTGCAGCAGGAATGGAACGATGGAAATGTGGAATATGTCAAGTTACAGACGAAAATGTTGAGCTCTAGTGCCCCCTACTGTCTGGCTTACTGGAAGATGTAAGTTCCCACTTTGTTTCTACAATTAGAAGTAAAACACATTTTACTGTTTAAAATCAGGAGCTTATCATATTTCAGTGTGATTGGCTGCTGTTCTGACTGTTTGTGTGTGATTGGCTGATGTTGTATCGCTGTTTTTTGTCAGAGCGATTGCTGTTCAGAAGGAGCAGAAGGGACGAGCTGAGGTGAGTGAAGGCGAGAGATGGTAATGCAGCACTTTCTTGTCTTTTTTTAACTTGAACTAACTCTCCTTAATCTATTTATCACAACCGTTTTCTTCCAGTGAATTCTGTTCTCCTGTAATCAGCCGGGTTCTGTGTCTGCCTCTCCGACTCGTCCTCATCTCATTCTCTGAATGTTATTGAATCTGTACAGGCTTTATTCACCGTGTGTGTGTGTGTGTGTGTTATTCAGGTTCAGAGACTGTATCAGCAGGCTCTTCAGAAGCTGCCTTTCTGCGCTGCTCTTTGGAAAGATGTAATTAATATTAAAGTCTTTAACTTGCACATGAAACGATTCTAAAGACTAGTAATGTTTTTGTTTTGATAATTGCTTTTTTGCATATTCAAAGCATTATTAAAACCTGAACTTGGCTCCCCTCCTCCCTACTTCTGTCCGTCTTCTTCCCTCCTTCCTGTGCTCACATCCTCCCTCCCTCCTTTTCTCCCTCCTTACCTGTCCCTGCCTTCCTCCCTTCATACTTCTCTCCTACCTTCCCTCCAACCTGCACTTGCTCCCACATCCTCCTTCCCTTCCTCCTTTTCTCCCTCCCTCCCACCTTCTTCCCTCTGTCCCTGCCTTCCTCCCTTCATATTTCTCTCCAACCTGCACTTGCTCCCCCCCTCCATCCTTACTTTCGTCCCTCCTTCTCTACTTCCCTTGTTCATTGCTTCACTCTCTTGCTCGCACCCTCCCACCCTACTTTCCACTGTCCCTGCCTCTATCCCTTCATACTTCACTCCTTCCTCTTCTCCCATTTTCCCTCCCTCCTTTTTTGGTCCCACCCTCCCTCCGTCCTTCCTTTCCTAACTCACACCCACCATCACTCCCTACCTCCCTCCCTCCTTCACCCCATCCTTCCCACCCTTCTTACGTCATTCCATTTCTCCCTTGCTCACTCCCTCCCTCCTTGACGTGTGTGTGTGTGTGTGTGTGTGTGTTGCAGTGGCTGCTGTTTGAAGCTGCAGGTGGGGGTAAAGCTGACTGGCTGAGGAAGTTGGTGTCAAAGTCCCAGGATGTTGGAGTGAGTCTCAGTGAACTGCTCAGATTAGGCCCCACCTCCTCAGATGCTCAGGTGGACCCTTGAGGCCCTTCAGTCTGCAGGCACACATTTCACCACCAAAATCCCCCGAAACTCCCACACACGCCCGTTACCCCCCGCTCCCAACACTCTCCTAACCTCCCCTTAACACAGACACACACACACATGCACACCCACACAGAGTAGTGTAGGAGAAGACTGACGCAGTGTGTAAGGGGAGACGGTGGAGGATAAAAGAGAAAACCGAGATGTCCGTCTGTCTGCTGAAGAATATGAACTCCAGCTCAGCCACTGTGGGGCGCTGTTTCCATCGTGCCGTCCTCACTGTAAGTATGGAGAGCTGCTCTATCAGCTGCTGCTCTTTAACCTATCTTTCTCTTCACTGAGTTTTAGGTTCTGTGCTTTGGTTTTAATTTTTGGGGGGTTAGCGGACTGTCCCTTAGTGATGTCACAGTGACAGTGTTTTAAGGATGGCTTGAGTGTTTATTTTCAGAGTAAACGTGCTGGAGCAGAGACTCTTCATTTGGAGGTGATTTTATAAGGGCTTAAAAAGTTAAATTTTGTTGCCATCCATACAAATGGCCGCCGGAAGTATTGTGCTGACCTCATCAGTGTCCGTCATATTTTTGGAGATAAAGAGACTGCCGGACTCCGGGTCACTTACAATTGAGAGGAGAACAGACGTAGTTCTCCTGTTCATGTGGAAATGATTTTTTTTTCTTGTTAAAAATATAAATTAAAGTATTAAGAGCGCAGGAATGAACTTACAAATGTTGTTTTATTTTGTAACTGAAAAATGTTTCTATTAAATTATTTTGTAAAGAAATATTTTCTCTTGTGTTTTATTTAACTGTGTATAGTCTTTTTTTTTTTTTATACACCAACACAAGCACACACCGTAACACACAGAGCATATTGTGGAAAAACTAAACAAACACTGAAGTAAAAAGACATGGAGCAGTTTAAATTATAAACAACTACCAGTTATATAAATGAATAAAATATAGTGCTCACACTTTCTAAACACAGTCAGTAATAATAGTACTTAAGACAGTATAAATTATTACTAAACAGATGAACTGTTTCATTAATTCCTCAATAATCATTACGTAATAATGATTAATGGTCTTAATACTGTTAATAGAAGAAGACTTACTGTAAAGGTTTTTCTGACATTTCATGAAAAAACATCCAATATAAACAATACTAAATCATAAGCATGGACATCAAAGCATTGCATAATATTTACTATTTTGTAATTATTGTATACATATACTTAGACTATTTAAACCTAAAATACATAATTGTTTAAATCTTCAAATGCATAATATCATTTGATAATTATATACAGACCCATTCCAAAAAAATTAGAATATCATGGAAAAGTTTATTCATTTCCAGAATTCCATTCAAACTTTCATAGATTGTAGCTTCAGGGCCCACAATTTAACCGATTTCAAGTATTTGTTTATTTTCACATAATTTGGACTTCCAGCCCACAAAAACAGGATTTAAAAAAATTAGAATACTGTGGAGAAATCGTCCCAAATTTTGCACAGCATGAATGTTTTAAACTGAGTGTGACACACTAATCATCTACTAAACTCAAAGCACCTGCACAGGTTTCCCCAGGTGTCGCTAAATTGCTTCAGTTTGGTTCAATATGGGGAAGACTGCAGACATAACTGGCCAGAAGACCATCCTTGATACCCTCCATAGGATGGGGAAGCCACAAAAGTTCATAGATAAGGAGGCTGGCTGTTCACAGAGTGCTGTGTCCAAGCATATCAACGGAAAGTCTCGTGGAAGGACAAAATGTGGCAGGAGAAGATGCACCAGCAAAAGAGATGACCGTGGGTCAAACCACTTCTGAACCTGAGCCAATGTAGGAAGCGTCTCAACTGGGCCAAGGAGAAGCGCTGGACCATTGGTCAGTGGTCCAAGGTCCTCTTTTCAGATGACAGTAAAGTGTGCCTTTCATCCGGGAATCAAGGTCCAAGAGTTTGGAGGAAGACTAGTGAGGAACAGAACCCAAACTTCTTGAGGTCCAGTGTGAAATATCTCCAGTTAATTACAATTTGGGGTGCAATGTGTGGTGCAAGTGTTGGTAAACTCTGCTTTCTTAAATCCAAGGTCACCACAACAGTCTACCAGAATGTTTTGGAGGATGTCATGATTCCATCTGCTGAGGATCTGTATGGAGATGCAGAATTCATCTGCCATCAGGACCTGGCCCCTGCCCATGCCGCCAGAAGCACCAAAGCCTGGTTTGATGCCCATGCCATCACAGTGCTTGACTGGCCAGCCAACTTGCCGGACCTAAACCCCACTGAGAATCAATGGGGTATTCTCAAGAGGAAAATGAGAGCCACCAGACCCAACAGCAAAGAAAAGCTGACAGCAAGCATCAAGGAAATCTGGGATTCCATAACTCCCAGGCAGTGTCACAAGTTGATTGCCTCAATGCCATGTTGCACCGAACCAAGTATTGCAGATTGACATGTCATTTTGAAAGTACCATATTTTGACTGATTTGATACGATCCTAATTTCTTTTTTTTTCTGCAAAAACTGAGTAGTAGTTTGGACTGATTTCTCCACATTATTCTAATTTTTGTTGGGTTTATGAGCTGGAAGCCCATATTATGTGACAGTAAACAAATAAATACTTGAAATTGTTTAAATTGTGGGCCCTGAATCTATAATCTATGAAATTTTAACTTTTTTGAATGGAATTATGGAAATTAATCTACTTTTCCATGATATTCTAATTTTTTGGAATGGGTCTGTTTAGTTAAGGTCAGAATTATTAGTCCCCTATAAAAATATAAAATGTATTTCCCAAGTGCTGTTAAATACAGCAAAGCATTTTTAAACATCCCAGTTTTATTTTGAATGATTAAAGCATTTGACTTTTCCCACAGAAATGAAATTATTTCACAAAACACAAGAACTACAACGGTCAAAATTATTAGCCCCCCTGATACTAATAGTCTGTTGTCCTTTTTACAGCCTGAAGTCATTTGCTGTAGTTTTTAACAAGTCTCTGACGACATCTGAACAATCTCAGCCCATTATTCTTTAGCAAATTTCTCAAGCTCCTCCAGATTTGATGGCCTTCTGGCATGAAATTTCTTCTTCAGTTCACCTCCCAGATTATCAGTGGGATTTAAGTCGGCTTTGTGCAGACAATAACATTCACTTTGGTCTTCTGGAGGTAGTTCATCATCAGGAGTGATGTATGTTCTGGGTCATTGTTATGTTGGAAGAGAAAGCGATGACCCAGACCAAGATTTGCTGCTGACTTCTAAGGTTTTTCTGTCAAAATCTTCACACACTTTTTTTCTGTGTGTGTGTGTGTGTGTGTGTGTGTGTGTGTGTGTGTTTTGAACATATTTTATGAATAATTATTCATAATTCATAATATACAAATAACTATTTTAATAGTTGTTAATATTTTTTATTATTAATAAAAGATTGATAAATTATTAAATATTAATACATACAAATTTACATTTAATAAAACTGTTCTAGTAGTTCTTGTAGTTTTCTATTGTCACTGTTAAGTTCAATGTTAACTTTATGGTTTGACTGGTTGTAAAGCATGTAGCATAAAATTATCACCTGATTCTGTGTTTCACCTTTTTACTTCACTCCTAACTCATTACTACCAATCAACTCATCCAAAGCTTCCAGACAGATTCAAACATCCAACATGTTAACTTACAGCTGCACGTGAACAGACACAGACTCCCTTCTAAATAACCTCCAATCACAATGACTTTGTGACAATGTTCTGACAACATTGCGTATGTTTTTGCAGCATTGATACAATGTTATGATAAGGTTCTGTGGCTGCTGGGTATACTGCTTCACCTGTCTCCATTTAATATAGTATAACATTGCTTTTGGATGGTAAAAACTGCAGGAGACCAAAACTGCCTTTTGAAAAAGTATAAATATTTTTTATATATAGAATAGGTGTAGTTTTACTTACAGAAAATCATGTGAAATACATGTAAAAGACCAATTAAATTAGTGAATAAATTACATTTAACATCACTTTTACGGGTTTACGCTCCGTGTTGGAGCGTGCTGGTGTGGTCCAGCCGGCAGCCTTTGTTTCTGCACCAGTTTTCTTATGACTTATCAAGAACTTATAATTAGTTGACCAGAGGCAGATGGGTCCCCCATGTGAGTCTGGTTCCTCCCAAGGTTTCTTCCTCCAGCTCTGAGGGAGTTTTACTTGTCACCGTCGCCATTGGGTTGCTCACCGGGGATTAGGGATTAATGATTTGATGTTTGTTATTACTGACCCTGTAAAGCTGCTTTGTGACAAAAGTTGTAAAAAGTGCTTTATAAATAAAATTGATTTGATTTGATTTTCCTGCAGGTGAACCGTCACTTTATTGTGATGTTTTTGTTTTGAGTGTTATCAACAAGCAGGGGTGGATTTAGAAGTTCTGGGGCCCCAAGCAATGTCATATCTGGGGGCCCTGATCAAACAGATTCTTTTTTTATAGTTATGGTGCGGTACAGGCTTAAACATAAATAGTGACCTCGCCAGGGAAAACCAGGTCAAAGTCATTCTTTTTTTTTTATTTATTTATTTATTTTTTTCAAAACAACTTTTTCTGAATTTAAGTTTTGTTTTTGATCAAAATATGTACTCCGATAGATATCTGAGACCGTTATCTTTCATTTACAGCAATTATACCGAGTGGCTGAGTTTTGTCGCTAATGTGAGTGACACGATATTGACACAATATCTCAATAAGTTGCCCAATGACTTTGGCCTGGTTTTCTCTGGCGGGGTCACAATTAAATTATTATTGATTATTAATAAATATTAATTATACATACATTTTAAACATTACTTAAACATTATTATTCATAATATTTTATTAGGAATTACTAGTTACTATTAATATAATAATAATAATAATAATAATAATTTATTATTATTATTATTATTAAAATAGAATATTAATTATTAAATATTAATAAACTGTTAACATAGTGTAATATAAAATTCTGTGTTACAATACTATTCAACTTATCGATAATCAACTTCACTCCAATGTTGCACTTATGTTTTGGACTGTATGGTCAATAGACCTCATTTACATAAAATTATGCCTAATTTTTTTAGTAAAAATAAGCAGAAATTCTGAATTATTTTGATAATAGTTACACTTAGAGGCACCTATATGGATGGCTTATCACAGACTGGTAGGCGCACACACGGAGAGACAGAGAGAGAGAAGCAGGTGGTGAACATGGCCTATAGGCCAAATGCGACCCTGATAAGGATTAATATCAGGTGTGATAATGGATGGTTTGAAAGTCCAGACGCTGACGGAGTGACCGCTAATCACACGTTAGCAAGAACAGAGCCGATGAGCTTGTGAGCGGTCTAAAGAGAAATAGGCGTCTGACTGAGTGGCTGTTTTTTGCTGGGTCCTACTGCTCGACCCGACTCTTTTTAATATAATGTAACACTGTTTTTGGACGGAAAAATCAGCAGAGAACCAAAACGGTCTTTTTTTGCCAAACTCTTTTGGCAAGCAGGGGGCCCCCTGATCTCCGGGGCCCCAAGCAATTGCGTGGTTTGGGTGTTGGTTAAATCCGCCTGTCAACAAGAAAAATAAGGAGTATAATCACTGTGAAAAATTCACAAACCCACAAACAGAATTGTACTCATAAAGCATAAAGTTGTATTGTCGTGTGTATTTTGTTAGAATACTTCAAAATATAGTTACAAAGGTTTATGAATATGACTAATTATGAGAACGTCATCTTACGAATGAGCAAACACTGTCAAAAACACTTCACAGGTCTTCTAGGCAAAACGCATTGAGTGGATAAACAATTGATTTGATGTAGTCACTGTTGACAACTTAGCAATTTTGTTGCTGTGTTTAGCAAGTTTTCAGACTTCTTTAGCGACTCTTTTTCAAAAAAGCAGCTAGTGACAAATCTGGTGACTTTTCCCAGTACTTTTGGAAACTTCAGGTGAAAGCACCAATCGTTCTGCAGTTAATGTTCCCAGCGAGCAGCGGGTGCTCCATAAGTCCCTCCCCTGTCACAAAGCACTGACAGGCGGTTAGTCTCGCAGCCTCCCCACTACGCTCCACTCTGCGTCCACACTGCTCTTTAATCACACATGTGCAAAGCCGCCCTGGCTTACAAAGCAGAATGTAAATATATTTCTTCACTGTCACACTAAATTAGACTCACACAGCCTCAGTCATTCACCTCGTCCACTGTGTATGTGCCTCTCTAGCTAACTCACTATATCACAATCTGAACTGTACATGCAACAATACAGAAAGGAGTGGGAATCAAACCCTGACTTCATGGGCTGGTTGGAGTCATTTAGTGGGGATGATACAATACAGGCAATATGTCAGTGTAAGGCCGATGGGGTGGCCAGCGAAGTTGTACAGTACATGGTGCAGATGACACCATGATACAGGACAGTGTACAGAAATGATTAATGGTGTTCCAGCACTATACTTTCTAAAAAAGATGTAAGTGACCAGAGCTTCACCCTACTCCTCGATGAGTCCCCTGATGTGTTTGTTTGTATGTATATGTATATATGTATATAATATGTGTGTGTGTGTGTGTGTGTGTGTGTGTGTGTATATATATATATATATATATATTTTGTGTGTGTGTGTGAGAATATTATAAACGTGTTATTACTGTTGTTGTAAATGTTTAAAATTTTATTAAAGTGTTATAAACTGACTTTTAATCTGATTAAATGTGTAAACAGTTGAATATTTATAATATTTAGAACCTTTGTAATCTCATCTACTCTCACAGTTAAGTTTAAATGAAAGAAAATCAGCTAGTACATTGCACCGAGCTTAGGGTAGTCTTAGTACTAGATTGAATTAAACATTTGAAGGGGTTTCTAGTGTAATCTGAATATAGATTCAAGCTGCAGCTAATCCACAGCTACAGTGTCTATTTAAGAAGTATGTAGAAATACATAAAATTAAATACTTGTTTCTAGTATTAATTACACTTGTCTAAAACCTGCTATGTGTGAGAGAATGAGTGAGTGTGAAGGTTATCCTGCAGGTTTCCTGCACTGGGTGTGTTTTCCTTTCTGAGATGGACTCAGGTGTGGACAGCAAGGGGGTGGGGTGGGGGGGTGATAATTACCCCACCTCCCAACACTCACTGACCTGCTGTGTCATTAATGTATTAGTCAACATCTATCCCACAATCCTGACCAAAACAAGACATGTTCACTTTTGTCTACTCACTGACTGGCCGACTCTTTCAGACTGATAAAGCTGATCTGAAGGTTTAAATGCATAAATATTACATTTAATTTTACCAGTTAAATTCTGTTCATTTCTAACCATTGAGGACTCAGGAGCTCTAGCTCGTGTTTAGCTGTGTTTATTAGCTGAACTAATAAAGACTCACAGTCTATACTGTGTTCACTATATAATCACTACAGATACAAGTAGACAGGGAAGTATGATAAGATATATGGTGTAATGTATACAGTTGCAAGAAAAAGTAGAAGTGGCCCCTTTGGGATTACTTGGATTTCTGCATAAATTTCACAAGATCATTACACACTGTTAATGTTTACATGTTGTGTTCAATAAAAGCATGAAAACATATAATTGTTGTTCTGTATTAGTTTAAGCAGACTATGTTTGTCTATTGTTGTGACTTGGACAAAGATCAGAACACATTTGATGACCAGTTTATGCAGAAATCCCAAAGGGTTCCCATACATTTTCTTGCAGCTGTATGTATATAATAATAATAATAATAATAATAATAATAATACATTTTATTTGATGGCGCCTTTCTGACACTCAAGGTCACCTTACATAAGATAGATAAAATATGACATAGTAATAATAAAACATAGAACAGAAAATAATACTCAAGAATACAATTAATATTGAAATAAATAAAATAAAATAAAGTAATAATATAAAATGATTAGGTAGCAATTGAAGTCAGACATTATAGGCCATTCTAAAAAGACATGTTTTGAGACCAGCCTTAAAATGCAAAATGGAATCAGAGTTCCTTAAATCAGGAGGTAGAGCATTCCATAGCTTAGGAGCAGAGCTACTGAAAGCCCTACCTCCCATGGTACTAAGGTGTATAATGGGAACAGACAGATGTGTAGAGGCAGATGATCTCAATGATCATGAGTGAGAGGAGATATTAATAAGGTCTGAAATATACGGAGGGGAAAGGTTGTGAATTGCCTTGAAAGTAAGGAGTAAAATTTTATATTGGATGCGCTGCCTAACCGGAAGCCAGTGCAACTGATGTAAAACAGGAGTGATATGGTGAAAAGAAGGAGTTCTCGTAATAATACGCGCAGCTGAGTTATGTATGGTATGGTCCATCATATGGTATAAGGTATTATGTATATATAATACGGTATATGTGGTATATTATGGGTAGTGTTGGAAATCTGGCAGAGTCAGGGAGAGTTGGCACCAAATAAGAAGGTTCCATTAGCATTCCAAAAAGGAACCACACAAGGGAGACAAGGTAGGTAGTTTCCAATACACTAAAGAAAAATATGTTCCCCTTTTGATACTGTATCTTTAAATAATTTCATATACTGTATCTAAAAGATACATAGTTTCTCTTAGTAAGATACATACTTTTTAAAAAAATGTAACTACTGTTTAAATGTTAATGCTAAAATGATGATTATGACTTTATTATGTATTTTTTAGTTTTCGATTAAACCCTCAAGTTTTATTTCTGCAGTGATGTTATGATGTTCACTCTGACTGAAGTACACTGCGGAGCAGGTAGGGTGGGGCAAGGGTCAGTGGTCAGACAGGACAGTGTCCGGCAGAGTGTGATGATAGGAACAGGGTGGAGACTGAAGTGGACACTGAGAACTCAGACAGAGGATCCTAAGAGACACACAAACATAAGGAGGGTCTCAGTAAATTCTCCATATACACACACCATGCACCAAACACCACATTCACACTGTACACTACATACACACCATGCAGCACACAATACGTACACAATACACACTGTATACAACATATACCCTCCACACAATGCACCACAAACCGCCCAGCCATATACACATCATATCACATCACACCAGTACATGTTTGCTCCTCAGATTGTTTCTGTAGTTAAATTGGAACTATGAGCTTAATGTATCTAATGTAAGTTCATTCGGACCAGTAAAGAAAGTGTTAACTACATGTATAAATCTTTACTCTGTCCTGTACTGAAATGATCAATAGTCTATAATGGTATTGATTATGTGATTTCTTATAAAGTTTGATATACTGTTTTGCAAACATGTACTAAAGTGTGGTTAGTGTTCACGCTGGGTGGTGGTTTTATATTCTGAGAAATGTGTTTAAATTACAGCAGATAGAGATTACAATAAAATCAAATATCTTATTCATCTGAAAATAACGTGTTTAAAGTTGCTTTTTCTCACAACTGTGCGTGTGTGTGTGTGTGAATGGAAGGAAGTTGTGCTGTGTGTGCTGTGTGAGTGTTTCCTGTCCAAACTGGTTTCCTTCTGTCCACTAAAACTCATCTAGCTCAGAGTGGACTAGCCACCGTCAGCATGGGCACTCTGATTTACTCACTGCTGTTCATACTACTGCACTTTACTGCAAACAGTGAGTAAACTTTACACTTCACTGTCCATTTTAGTGTTAAATGTACTGTCCACTTCATGGTCAACTTAACTTTTTTTAAAGTTTGCTCTACTGTCCTTTCATTATTATACACTTACTACAATGTTCATTACAGTTCTTATTGTAGTTTTTACAATGTATTTTTTACATATATGTACATTTATAATATATTTCTGTATCTATATCTGTCTATAACTGTCAGTATATGTCTGTCTATATATGTCTGTATGTGTATACATCTCTCTCCCTCTCCTTATCTCTATCTCTGAATCTATATATGTGGTGCCTTTTTTGTCCCCAGTAATGATCACTGTATTTTACATTTAAATTGTTAAACAAAATCATTTCTAGAAGTCTTCCTGAAATAACTAATTCTTTTCACATTTTCAACGTTTCAGCAATTTATCTTAAAATATATATCTTTATAAGTTTTACATTATAACCTAGAGGTTTTCCCATGTTCATGGTGTTGTGCATTCTGGTTGTGATGAATACATGAGATATAATCATAAAAAACTGTCTTTTAATGCTGTTTAAAAGGTTTGCTCTAGTCCTTTCTAAACTGTTTACCTTGTTATGTCTGACTAGTATATTTTTAAATAATGAGCGTTTTTGTGTATTAACATCATTTGCTGGAAATCACAATCTTTTTTAAGGGAAAAAACTATGGAAGATGAGCGGCTAAATCTTAATTTTATAGTCTTTTTCCTCATTTTATCCAATCAGTCTGATATAGTCAACCACAATATGTCCATCCTGTTACAAGAAATATGAGAAAATGCAACAAGATTCCATAAATTCAAAATAATCATATTAAAAACATTTTTTATTTGATTTCTCTTTTATACTATAGGTTGTTTTTACTCCTGCACTGGGTAAAAGCTAACCAAATGTCAGAAAATCCACTCTGTTACGGTCCACCCTGTTACCTCCAAAGACTGAACAGGGTGGACATCATTGTGTGTCCATGAAGTGTTTTTGTGTTGTATTATTTTATTATTCGTTATGTATTTATTATTCTGTTTAGTAACAATAATGCAATACTGATATTGAAGTGTGCATCTTTTAAAAATAAGAATCATTTTATAGATACAGCTAAGAAAGAACCACAGTCCCTGAACAAATGGTCATTCTAATGTGATAAGTCAAAGTCTTCTTATTATCAATACTTCAATATGTACAGGACATACAGAGAATTTAAATTGTTACCAAGGTGCAACATAACATACATTTTAAAATACTAAATAAACACTAAGTATAAAATATATATGAAAGTATGAAATCTGTAATCTACATTAAGTAATGTAAATATAGATATAAAGGTCTCTGATATGGCCTGATAAACTCTTAAGAACATTTTTTGTATATCATTTAACTAAGATTGTAAAAGTAATTATTACATAAAAGGAGGCCAACATGTCATCATAAATAATAGAATACTTCTAGAAATACTTCTTGTTTTATTTAAAAGAAAAATGTGAAATAATGTGCTATTGAAAAATCTACACTATCAATGCATGTTTCTTTTCAATAAATAAAAGTATTTTTAAAGTTGAAAAGGGATATATCAGCTTATAGATAATGTGTGTGTAGTACATCAGTTTAAACCATACAGCTATCAAATGTTTATACATTACATATGTCCCATAACAGGATGGAAATGCTAGGGCAGACAGTTAATTCAAATGTTTTAATAAATGCTTTCTTCTTTATGCCTGAGCTTGACCAAATATGTTTTGTAAAGTTTAACATACCTCTTTCAAAATAAAATAATAAATAATAAAAACAACGATTCATTTTCAAAAGCTTTTGAGGTCTAAAAGCCACCTATAACCAGGAATTACTCCTCTTTCTTTCTCTCTTTGTCTGTATATATCTGTGTCTGTCTCTCTGTCCCTGTCTGTATCAGTATCTCTCTCTGTCTGTATGAGCCCATATCTGTTTATGTCTTGTCTGTTTATGCCTTAATATTTGTGTCAATATCTGTCCGTATGGAGTTTATAGAGTAAAGGTTTTATGCATAAAACATATAAACCAGTAATCATTTAGGAACCTTTTTTTTCATCAAAAGCACCAACTTACCAGTATACTGATTAAGTGTAAACATGTTTCAGTTAGTGTTAGCACTGCTAATATTTCTAATGCTAACTTTGCTATCATTTGCATTACTAGCACTGTTAGCATTAGCACTATTAGCAGCGTTATCATTTGCACTGTTAGCATTAACACTATTTGCAGTGTTAGCATTAGCACTATTAATAAGTCAAAGTGTAAGGTATTTATTTTGGAAGACTCTGCTTTGCTGCAAACATAATAAGCATAATTAACAACTTTCTTTAGAGCACTTTCCACAGCTGAGGCTGACTGACTCTACAGCTTCTGCCATTTCTGTAGCATAATAATGCACAACTCATGATCACGTGGTTGGTGATGAGTTTACTACTTTCTTATTATTTTGCTGTTTTCCCTTATGTTAATGATGTCTGATAATTACTGAATGGTTATTACAGTTTTATACTGACCATTTATTAATTTGCGGGATTTTCCAACATATACAGTATATGTTGTCCCGCTCCCACACTTTTTGGATTGGTTTAGTGGAGTTAATGAAACTGATATTTTGTCCCACGGGAATGCGGACCTCTAATAGCACTATCAGTAGTGTTAGCATTAGCACTGTCAGCAGTTTTAACAGTAGTGTTTGTGTGTTTTTTTAATTTGTTAATGAGATGTTTTTAGTAGTTTTCTGTGTTTAGTTTAATGTATTTAGTGTTATTGTTGTACTGCAGACTAACGTGCATTACTGTCTCCTGCCTATAGGGGGCTTCCTGATCGTGAACTCTAATAAAGGCGTATGTCTGACGGTGCAGAGCGCTGTGGTGGTGCTGCGTAAATGTGACCCGTTGAAGTCATCTCAAAGCTGGATGTGGACGGCTGAGATGAAGATGAAACACACCCAGTCTTCTTCCTGTCTGTGGGCTAACCCCAGCAGCGCTCTCCCCAGGCACGCACGGTTAGTGCAGCTTAGAAACTGCAGCAGTGCCCCATTGTGGAAATGTTATGATGAGCATGGCACCTTCGGCCTGGCCCACTCACCAATGTTTCTAAAAAAGCAAGGTGAGCGAGCTGTGGTTCGATCCGAATCAAAATACTCCAACTGGAAGACGTATGTGACAGATTCGGATGGTCAGATGGTGCTGACGTCTCTGTGTCATATTGCAGGTGAGGATATAATATTGGTCAGTTTTTCTCACTGAATATTTGTGACTAAAATGACATTAATTTCAGTGGATTTCTGGGGTGCAGTTTTATTACAATACATGTAAATAAGCAGATTTGTGATCAATATTAAAAAAGAATAATTGAAACATACAGTGGTGGAAGTAGTAGGGAAGGGTGAGTTGAGAGGTTCAATTCTGGGGGTGGGTGTCACTCACACACTGATAGCAGCTTCCACATATATTGTGTTCAAGGCCCGGTCACCCATTACAGGAACAACTCAAATGCATGAACTTCCTGTCAAATCTAGCCACACACACACACACACAAAGATATATCCATCTGTCCATCCATTATCTTCTACTTAATCTTGGACACAGTAGTGGTGAGTCCCCAATCCTTTCACCAGGTGCAGAGCAGCGTATTACACACAGATATAATATAATAGTAGAAAGTCAGATGTAGTTCTGAATTAACGTTGATATATTTTTGTGTTAACATTATAATATAATATAATATAATATAATATATATATATAATATATAATAAAATATAATAATAGACTGACGGTGAGAAACTGAAAATTATGTTGTCCATCTACAGTGTCCACAAACAAAACAACTGGACTTAAAACCACAGCGACTATCCCTGTTACACCTGCACACCAAACTGTGACCCACAATGGACACACAGTCAGAACCAGGACCAAACGGACCAGCACTACAGGCGGTGTGCCAACTCAGGATACAATACGCATTATGGGCAGTGCAGGCATTACTGTGAGCACTACGAACATCAAGGACATTACAGGCACTATAGGGACTGAGGACATTGTGGACACTCTGGGCATTATGGGCACCAAGGGTGCTATAGGCACAGAGGACACTGTGTTCATGGCAGGCACTACAGAAATAGTGGGCACTGTGGATACAAGTACAGCTGTTCATAAAGGAGAGTCCACTCATACAGTCCAGCCTGGACTCCATACTGAGAGTCACATGATTACAGAAAGAGAAGAAGGGGTTCTGGATAGTTCTGTCATGCATTTCCCAAGTGAAATGAAGAATGTCACAGAAACGTTCTCCACAAACGCCCACCAAACACAACAGGATTTCCCTCACCGTACCACCTCAGAGACAGACACCTACAATACCACCCACGGGGCTGAGACCACATCACTTCCTGCCAGCGTTGACCCTCAGACTGTGCTTTTGGTCACAGACTCGCCCACTCCAGAAATATCTGCTTCCAACGTGGCATCCTATCCATCTACAGCTTCAGCCCAGACTCTCTCAGTATCAGACTCTCAGCCCAGCATCAGAACACCAACTGATGGTGTGAAGGCATCTAGCTCATCTTTACCTCTTACAGGTGGAGGAACTTCAGTCACCGAAAAAATTCAAAACACAACTCAGATCACTCAGAAAACTCCAAACTCATTTAAAACTACACTTGGAGCCACTGAACATCACACTGATACCAAAACAAGAACTACCACACAATCTGAACTGCCACACAGCACCACTACAGCCCCCCTCACCAATCTATTCACCTCCATCTTCAAAACCTCTATCCCAGGCATCAGAGCTGCAAGGACAACTACCCCAGCAACCACATACACAAAGACAACTACTCCAGCAACCACAACCGCAGAGAGAACTACAACTACTCCAGCAACCACAACCGCAGAGAGAACTACAACTACTCCAGCAACCACAACCGCAGAGAGAACTACAACTTCCCCAGCAACCACAACTGCAGAGACAACTACAACTACCCCAGCAACCACAGCAGCAGAGACAACTACAACTACCCCAGCAACCACAGCAGCAGAGACAACTACAACTACCCCAGCAACCACAGCAGCAGAGACATCTACAACTACCCCAGCAACCACAGCTGCAGAGACAACTACAACTACCCCAGCAACCACAGCTGCAGAGACAACTACAACTACCCCAGCAACCACAACTGCGGAGACCACTACAACTACCCCAGCAACCACAGCAGCAGAGACAACTACAACTACCCCAACATACTCAGCCACAGAGACATCTACAACTACATCAGCAACAACAACTGCACAGACAACTACAACTACCACAGAGATCACTACAACTACCCCAACAACCACAACTGCAGAGACAACTACAACTACCCCAGCAACCACAGCCACAGAGACAACTACAACTACCCCAACAACCACAG
>BRDA01001443.1:69841-80755 GCA_036984385.1 Crenuchus spilurus | reverse complement strand
TTTCTCTGGCTTTGTTTCTCATTTTTTATCTGGCTTTGTTTCTCAATGTTTCTCTGGCTTTGTTTCTCTTCATTTCTCTGGCTTTGTTTCTCGTCGTTTCTCTGACTTTGTTTCTCTTTGTTTCTCTAACTTTCTTTCTCACTATTTCTCTGGCTTTGTTTCTCCTTGTTTTTCTGGCTTTGTTTCTCATTGTTTCTCTGGCTTTGTTTCTCATTGCTTCTCTGGCTTTGTTTCTCGTTGCTTCTCTGGCTTTGTTTCTCTTCATTTCTCTGGATTTGTTTCTCCTTGTTTCTCTGGCTTTGTTTCTCATTGATAATACTAAAACAAACTAAAACATGTCACACTAAAGCGACAGCGCAATCTGGATTTTTAGCCACTTGTAATCTGTACTGGTATCAGGTACAGAATTTTCACATCAGTCACACCAAAAGTGTTTCATTTCTACATTGAGGTACTGAACTCCAGGTTGCTGAAGAGAAAGTGAATTTGCCACATTGAAGAAAGAAGCCAGTACAAGAAAGCAAATGTTGAAAAATTAACATCAAACACTGAAAGGCCCAGAGTGCTGTGGTCATTAATGCTCAACAGTTCTTTCTTAATGGAGAAGTGCTGTAGAAGGTTCTGCACAGGACTTCTGGGCCTGTGGAACTTGCGGTGCACCACAGGACACTGCCACTGATTGCTTTTTCATTGAAATGTTAAAAGCAACAAGAAGTTCATATGACCTGATCCTGTGGTGCTACTGCAGAACGTTGAGCCATTGTAGGACACAATATGAGCTACTAAAGAAATACAACTAGCTTTTCCATGAAATTTAAACCCCAGGCTCAGATATTAATATTAAAAGAATAGACCAAAACAATAGCATATATATTAAACACTCACTGGCCACTTCATTAGGTACACATACATTGTATCTACACTCATTGTCTATTTTATCTCCACTGATCATGTAGGTGCCATTTGTAGTTAAATTACAGACTGTAGTCCATCTGTTTCTCTGAATACTTTGTTCACGCAGGATCAGGACCAGGTATTGTTTGAGTGGTGGGTCATTCTCGGCACTGCTAGCCCAAAGGATGCTGGTGGTTGGTTGGTGCACTATTTTCACTCCAGCAGTGACACTGAGGTGTTTAAATACATCAGCAGCTCTGCTCTGTCTAATTCACTTGTCTGGCAAAAATCTGATGATGTTTTAAGTCATATTTATGCAAGAATATAAAAAATTCTAAAGGGTTCACAAACTTTCAATCACCACTGTATATTAATATGCACTGAAAGTGACAGAGAAGTCTTATAACACAGGTTATAACATATCTGAGAGGCTAACGGAAGTCTATTCTTCCTGTGGTTGCTGGTTTATTTCTTAGAAAGCAGTTTGTACTGTGTATGATGTGCTATAGGATGGCTGCTAACAGAGAGAGAGAGAGAGAGAGAGAGAGAGAGAGAGAGAGAGAGAGAAGTCTGAGCGATTCTCTCTCGGCCCAGTGGCACTGAGCACTCAGCATGGTGACAGATGGTCCTCCTTTGGGTTCAAACGGCAGCCATGAGCTTAACTGTACAGCTACACAAACACAAACAGAAAGCCAAAAACTTCCTGTGCTGACCACTGTGCCAAATACACATACACACAATGTTAAATAACCATACAAACACAGGCCTACATACATGTTTCAGACACACACACACACACACACACACACACAGCCTGAAGAATAATAATATTAAGGAGATAACGATAATTTGTATATTACAATATTACAAAATATTAATAATATTCACAAATGAAACCACAAACACTGATTTTCTCATAGCAGTGTTGTATGTAAAGGTCTGTGATATATTACGCTACATTCACATTACAAGCCTCACTAATCAGATTGGATCTGACTATTCTTTTCAACACTAGATTGCTGTAACCTTCCCGCCTCTGCTGCCTCCCAGCCCCGCCTCGTTTCTGTCCACATGTGCCGTCCTCTCACCATGTGCTTTCTGTTTACGTTTTCCACGTGTCTCGTTCAGGTCATGTCTCCAATCTCAGTCATGTTCCCATTACACAGCCCTGCCGTCTCATTATCTCTCGTCATGGTTTGCAATCTTCATGAGTCATTGTATGTCTCCCATGTTATGTCTACATGTCACAGTCACAGTGTTTTTTTACAGTTTTGTGTAATAAAGTCTTGTTTCTGGAACCTGATGCAGTCCATCTCATCCATCACCCTGCATACTGAGTTTTAGTGGTTTAAATGATGACTTCAGGGGTACTTAAGTACCAGGTTTAGCAGGTTTCTTTATCTTAATTATTCTTTTATCATTTGTGTTCATCAGTAAAGTGGTATTTTAGCTTCAAAACAATAAAACAAGTCATTTAGACCAAGATCTGTGTTGTATTATCAGAATTTTGTTAGATACACACCAGACTGGTCAATATTATTGCTCTACTGATATATCGGTTGGGCTGTAACACACAGAAGCACAAACAGTGCACAGTACTGAAGAAAACTAAGTTTTTCATGATTTTCTAATTTTTTGAGATGCACTAGTAAACATACACTCTTACAGTGCCCAGTGCTAGTGCGTGTTTCTTACTCTAACACACACAAACACACACACACACACACACACACACACACTCACCGTAGATGTAAGTCGTTCCAGAGCCTTCATCTGGAGAATCTCACTGCAGATATCTCGCTTCCCCTCAGGATCCTCCTCAGGACTGGAAAACACACACACACACACACACACACAAACATTACAACCTGATAAGCTTCTTTGAAAATACAATGAAAATTATCTTACATGCATGTAGACAAATAAGACAAGGCCTAACAGACATGGGGAGCTTAGTTTTCACACAATGCCAGTAATACAGCTGTCCCATATCATCACTATCATATGAAACTGTGTCAGTCTGCATAACCAAATGAGATTTACTTGATTTTCTAAGTGAAAATAAGACATTCTCAACAGGAAACCACTTTTAATATTGCATCGTTTCTGTAAAGTTAAGCACAGGTTGTGTTTATTGTCATATATACAGTAACTTTGCATTACGAGATGTATACACATTGGGTTTCTGTACAGCACATGATAACTTCTCACTTTGTAAATCAATAAAACACTGAATACATCATCTGAACACAGCAGATGCCCTTTACATGATGTGAAAATGTCGTGATGAATAGACCAACACAAATGGCCAGAACTGCTGGGAATACAAACTCTCATAATAAATTATATAGAGAACAAATCTCTGCACAATTTACTGCACACATATGCTAATGTGTGTGTGTGTGTGTGTGTGTGT
This sequence comes from Crenuchus spilurus, assembly GCA_036984385.1. Lineage (NCBI taxonomy): Eukaryota > Metazoa > Chordata > Actinopteri > Characiformes > Crenuchidae > Crenuchus > Crenuchus spilurus. The sequence continues at coordinate 77,445 of BRDA01001443.1, read as the reverse complement.
GTGTGTGTGTGTGTGTGTGTGTGTGTGTGTGTGTGTGTGTGTGTGTGTGTGTGTGCGTGCGCGTGTTCTCGTATTTCTCCCCGAAAGTCCTCATAATGATAGAAATGCATGTCACTTGTAAAAGTGAGGACATTTTGCAGGTCCTCACAAAAACTATGTTTTCATTACAAACTTTTTTTAATTAAAAGAGCAGAAGCTGACATTTGGTTGCTAAGGTTAAGTTTAGGTTTATTTTTGCTCAGTCTTACACAAGTGGAATGTCCTCACTAGTATAGTATTACCAAAGTGTGTTTGTGTGTATGTAGCAGGTTTATGCCATGATGTGGGGACCAAAAACCTGATTAAACACTCAGCTTGTGGGGACCTTTCTTCCATGAAGGGACTACGAAGCAACATATCATGAAATTTGAAGGTGAAGACATGTTTTGAGGTTTTGAGGGTTTTAAGGTTTGAGTAAGTCTATGTAATGTCTGCACTATTCACAGAATTGTAGCTCAATATACCCCTTTATCACCCTCTAGCCAAGCCTGGCATTAGACATGGTGCCAATAGGTTCACGTTTATCTGCTCCAGGGAGTCCTATTCTATTGGCAGTACTTCTTTACCAGGACTAGTGAAGCTGTGTGTGTGCATTTGTACATCTGTGTTAGCAATAGGAGCGTCCACAAACATGTGGACATATAGTGTGCATTTAAAAAATGTGTAAGTTGGTCTTCTCTGTTATTGCTCCCACAGAAAGGGCACTCCCCACTCCCAACTGCCTCAGCTCTGTACTGCCCCCTGCTGAGGAAGGCCTGCGGTGCACTCTGTAGCTCAGCATGATAACCCTTAGATGGCCATTCATCTTCATTCTGACATTTTGGACACACGCACTTGACTCAAGCATCCGTGAAAATATTCCTGTTTCTCCACCTCCACTGCGAGCAGAACACAGCCCATGGAGAATACTCTAGACGAGGAAAAAGTGCCTACATGGGGAAAAAAATGCCATAAAGGAGGACAAAACAAACATTCAGAGCAGAGGAACAAAATAGAGAAGTCTTCCTTCTTCCTGAGCCATTCCTATTCCGCTTTATAGGAGGTGATGCCGAGGCTGAAAATAGGCCAGAGAGTTGGAGAAGTGGGTCAAAGTTTCTGTCTTCTGTTTTACTCAAGCACCGTCATTCTTCATCATCACCCACCATGGCAGTCCTTCATCACACGCTCCATCTCCTCTCCTCCTCCAGCACTCTCCGAACCTCTCTCACGACACATTCATCAAGCCTTAGGATCCTAAACGTGGCTGAGCTGCAAGCCTAAGTGATAACACTATCTATCACAATGGTATTGTTATCTTTGAATACTGGGCTTTTTTCTTAATTTATGCTAATGCTAAAGCTCAAACTTACTACACATACAGTGTACAAAGACAATGTTTACAATATACACACAATAGCATCATTCAATAGTGCTCCTGCAACACACACACAGTCATCAGGCAGATTTACACCCTAAGGGCCTGTACACTTTAGTTTCTCGCTCTACATAACTAAATAATGTACATATTAGTTTGACAGTAGCTACTTCATAATTTACTGGAATGACTGAATAATTGATAGTAGTTACTGAGAAATAGGCCTGAGGCTCACGGGATTAAAGGAGTTAAGACTAAGGTGTGTTGCAAAGCTAAAAAGTCTCCAAATCCTAAACTTACAAAATAATATGTCTTAATTCTATGGAACCGAGCGTCTCAGTGTTGATACATATAGAAACTTGGGGCCCCTTTAACTCCTTTATATGTCTGCTATTAAAGTGTATGTTCAGAACAGGGTTGTGTAAGAACCTGAAGATACAATACACATTATGATACAGCAGTTATGTTCCAGTATTGCAATATATTGCGATACTATAAGAGAGGTGATATATTGTGACATTTTAGATCTAATTTTGCCATCTACAGGTGCATCTAAAAAATTTGAATATCATCAAAAATGTAATTTATGTGAGTGACTGAGTGTCTATTTCAAGTGTTTATGTCTTTTAATGATGATTATGGCCGACAGCCAATGAAAACCCAACAGTCAGTATCTAAAAACATTATAATATTATATAAGACCAATTAAACAATGATGTTTAATACATAAATGATGTTCTACTGAACAGTATGTACAGTATATACACTCAGTACTTGGTTGGGGCTCCTTTTGTATTAAATACTGCATCAGTGCTGTGTGGCATGGAGGTGATCAGCCTGTGGCACTGTTGAGATGGCATGGAGGTGATCAAACTGTGGCACTGTTGAGGTAGTTTGGAAGCCCAGGTTGCTTTGATAGCGACCTTCAGCTCGTCTGCATTGTTGGGTCTGGTGTCTCTCATCTTCCTCTTGAAACTAGCTCATAGACTCTCTGTGGGCTTTAAGTCAGTTGAGTTTACTGCCCAGCACAGTGATACTGTGGGTATTAAACCAGGTGTTGGCACTGTTGGCAGTGTTGTCAGTGCTAAGTCCTGCTGGATAAATGAAATCCGCATCTCCACAAAGCTTGTCAGCAGATGGAACCATGAACTGCACTCTCGCACTTGAAAAGTGTGCTCTTGTCTTTTTAGCAGTGAACCAGATGGGACGGCCAATCACATTTTAGCAATAAATGGCAGAGCCAATCAATGAGCTTGTCAGCACTCTAAAAAGAAACAGGCTTCAGCTTGAGTGGCCTGTTTTCCGCTGGGTCCTAGTGCTTAACTCGTCTTCTTTTAATATAGCGTAATAATGTTTATAAATGGTAAAAACTGCCAGGGAACAAACCTGCCTTTTGAAAAAGTGCAGGGGACATGTCCCCTCTGTCCCCCCCCACCCCAAATTACGTGTGTTTGCCACTGAAAAATATGTCATATTGGATCATTTTCCTCAAATGTCCAAGTATAATATTTTTGTCTCATTTGTTTATCTGGGTTCTCTTTATCTACTTTTAAGGATCTGATGATGTTTTAGGTCACATTTATACAGAAAAATAGAAAATTCTAAAGGTTTCACAAACTTACAAGCACCATTGTATTCTGCAACCCTGACTGAGCTGCATTTCATTTTTTTCTTTTTTTTTTATAATATAATTCTAGGTTTTTGCCAATTTTTATCCCCTTTCCAATGTAGTGGTAGCCAATTAGCTCATCCCCTCCGTTAGGCCTCTCCCCATCACTTTGCAATGTACCTGACTCTAGGAGGGTGCAGGCAAGCACAAGCCTCCTCCGTTGCGTGTGATGCAGCCACCGCCTCTTTTCAAACCACCGCTGATACACCATCACTGGGGAGCCTACACAGTAAATATGTCAGTGTTAAATCAACACTATTAGAGTTAAATTAACACTGAGGGTGTCAAAATATAACACTTCCAGTGTTAATTTAACTCTAATAGTGTTGATTTAACACTGGCAGATTTACTGTGTAACACACTCGGAGGATGGCACACAGGGTCCCCAGCTCCGACTGGACCAATCAGTAGACGCCTGAGCCAGCAGACATTGCAATGTGAAAGTGATAAGGAGAGAGCGAGAGCGACATCTACCCGCCCAGAGAGAGCACTGCCAATTTTTGCTGTCTTGAGCCCCGGCTGTTGATGGCAAACAGCATGACCGGGATTTGAACTCACGATCCTCTGGTCATAGTGTCAGTGTCTTAGCCTGCTGAGCCACTCGGGGCTGAGCTGCATTTCTAATCACGTATGCCATGTATCATAAGCAGTCTGAGAAATAAAAATATGCGTTGACATCTCCTCTTTCTGATGCTGCCATTTTAAGTGCCAGTAATGTAGAAGCAATAGAGGTCAAACACGCTGCAGACACATGGAGCATACACACAAAATCAGTATACACACACACATCAGCATTCTCTCCACACATACACAGCATACAGAAAGCTCTGTCTGACTTCCACACCCGTTCTGGTGAAACTGGTAATGGCAAAGATAGCATTCAAATCACATGCAAATGACACGGAGCAGTTGGAAGACGTGTGCGCGCGGCTGGAATATCCAAACAGCTTCTTTGGAAAGAACACTCCAGGCAGCATGGCTTACAATACTGGCACATACCACTGTGATGTAGGAGTGTAGATATTAGGGGTTCACCAATTATCAGCCCTGAATGGTAATTGGAGCAGATATGCTCCATTAAAGCATTTCTATCTACAGTCACTGGGCTCCTCATTAGATACACATACCTTGTATCTCCACTCACTGTCCATTTTAGCTCCACTGAGCATACAGGTGCATTACAGACTGTAGTCTATCAGCTTCTCTGTATACTTTATTAGCCTCCTTTCACCATTTTCTTCAATGATCAGGACCCCCACAGAGCAGCTATTATTTGGATGGTCCAGCTCAGCACAGTTTGTGTTGGTTCGCTAGTTTTTCATTGGTGGTCACATGACTCTGTTGGCTGGACAGCTGCACTAGTTTCACTCCAGCAGTGAAAGTTCAGTCGTACCTTATTTTTTTAGCAATATTCAGTCATATCAGAATGTTATGACAAATTCTGGTCATAATATGACATCACAGATGCTACGTGACAGGGTTTGCTGCATGTATAAAGAAGTGAGCACACCAGTCAGTCGTAGCAGAGTGTAAAACCATCACCATGGACAAAGGATGTGATGTCGCTGATGTCCCAAAAGTGCATTTTGCTAGCAGGTGAAGGGTGGTAGTATCTCAGAAACTGCTACATGTTCTAGAGCTGCTGTAGTGAAGGTACTGAGAATGGACTTCTTGTACATTGAGCCTCCCAACAGCATAACAGTGGTGCCACCGAGGCCACTGATGCTAGAGGGGAACAACAACTCCAACAAGTGGTACAGAGCAAGTGATGCACCACAGTCTACCAGTTAACCTCTAGCAATGAGGAAAGTATCAGGGGTCACCACTGAGCCACTCTCAGCCAAGAGTGGTGATTCCCACTATTAGGTACAAGGGTTGGACAATGAAAGTGAAAAAGCTGTCATGTTAGTGAGGGAGGTTTCATGGCTAAATTGGACCAGTCTGGTGGTTCATTAATGTCACATTGCACCAGTAAGAGCAGAGTGTGAAGGTTCAGTTAGCAGGTAAGAGCACAGTTATATAGTATATTAGAATGCACACAACATTATGGTGACATACCAGAGTTCAAAAGAGGACAAATTGTTGCTGCACGTCTTGCTGGCGCATCTGTGACCAAGACAGCAAGTCTTTGTGTCTAAATATTATTGAGCCACTTTGGGGTGTTTTGGAGGAGCGAGTCAGGAAACGGTTTCCTCCACCAGCATCACGTAGTGACCTGACTACTATCCTGCAAGAAGAATGGCTTAAAATCCCTCTGACCACTGTGCAGGACTTGTATATGTCATTCCCAAGATCAATTGACCCTGTATTGGCCACAAAAGGAGGCCCAACACCCACTAATAAATTATTGTGGTCTAAAACCAGCTGTTTCAGTTTCATTGTCTAACCTCTGTAGGTGGTCATATTATTTTAATATGACTGCGTATAATTGATCGCAATATTTCAACATCATTATAGTTGCATCACTAGCTTCAGGTGGATGCAGTGAAGCATTCTTACACCCCTATTCTGGATCGAGTCTTGAGTATGAGTCACTGTTGACCACAGTTCTGTCACCACACAGATGAAATCAACCGAGCTCATTTAGAAACGGCCGACTGGCAGTCAGTGAGGGGTCCGTGATGGGACGGGACTGGACAGCTGGTGTCATAGAAGCGTCACATCCAGGGTGAGACTGCAGGCATCCCCACCGCACCCCTCCCGAAATGCAGGCTGACGATTCCCAGCTCTCCGTGAGGTCCTGGTGCATCCCACAGCGCTGGCGCTGGGAAAGAAATTCCATTCCTAATGACACGGATCAAATCAAACCAAGCTTTTCACTGCGATTTTAGATCAAAGTACACGCCTGGCGATTCATGATCTCGGGGGAATCCGACGTAAAACGCCGAGGCAGTGCGGGTGATACAGCTGGAACTGAGAAGCACTTCCAGTGAAGTGATGCGATTTCCTGATCTACGCATATCAGCTGACACAAGCCTCTGTGCATTTTCAGCTCATCACAATCACTTACAGTGAGGAACGAAAAAAAGGACAAAAGAAATCAGTTGTAATCCCAGATAGCAGCTACCATTCAGCGGCAAGAGATACGAGCCTGTGAATAAGGGTTTGTATCACAGGAGACACAGATCTACGAGTCTGCTTTACCATCTGAGGGTCTAGCCAGAAATTCATGTAAATCAGCAAAACTGACATTATTTTAAAATACCCACAGGGTAATACTCTGAATACAGAGCCAGCCTGCATATAAAACATGCTCAGTATAGAGCAGATGTGGGTAGCAACCATGCATGTCATTACCATTAAACTCCAGCAGTTAAATAACAACACTTCACCATTTAAAAGTCTTTTTAGTCCACTGGGGCAGCTGTGGCCTAAAGGTTAGAGAAGCAGGCTTCAGACCAAAAGGTTCGATCCTCTGATGGTCCTGAAGTGCCCTTGAAATACCATCTGTAGACCACCAGGCACACCAGGCTTTAAACGTTCACTGCATAGATGGAATAAAGTTGGGGGTCAAATTCCTTTGACTTGAGTTGACTTGTGATAAATTCACCCACATATGTACAATCGTGCACACACAGGTTGTCTAGACCTTCTAGAGAAGTGACGCCAATAGAATAGGACCCCCTGGAGCATATAAACATGAACCTATTGGCCTCTAATGCCAGGCGTGGGCTAGAAGGGTATAATGCCATCCAGCCTTGAGCTGGGTTCTCTACATCCAGTACTTCTGGGATGCGTTAGGAATGAGATGGTGGTGAATGAGAATACTAGCGCATCACTAGCCTGGTGGTAACAGGAGAAGCGAGACGTGAAAAGTTTATCGTTTATTATCTGCGACAATAGTGTCTAGGTAAGCAGAAGCCTGGCTCCTCGTTTATCCTTTCCTGGTGCTGCTTTAATGCCTTTACCCGACGGTCCACCCACCCCTGCAGCGCTGCTCCACACATCTACCCACAGCACAGAGAACAAAGGCAGGCCGAGAGACAGACAAAAAGAGAGAGAGAGAGGTAGGAGATGAAGGAGAGAGATAAGGAGCAAAGGGCTGGGGGTGGAGAAAGAGAGATAGCAGGCTTTGCACAGCATCGTCTGATCCAGTGGCACGTTCTAAAGGCACAAATAATTCAGATGTGCAGCTACAGTACAGCTGACAGCAGTCCTCCTTTCCCTCGCTCGCTCTCCTCTCTCTCTTCCCCTCTGCTGAGTGACATATTCAGTTCAGCTAGCATTAGCACTACATGTAGGTGTGCTCGTGAACTCCACAAACACATACTACACTAAGAACAGCTGGGTTATCTAGTCAAAGGCTGGGCTGAGCCTATTGGGTCATTTGCACAATGAAGTCCTTTTTATTAGCCCAGCGGCTGGGTTAGTGACTCGTGTCCCAGTATCGACCCAGCCAATGGTCAATAGCATCTGATTAAAAATTCAGATGTCATTCAGATGTTTATTCATGATTTAAAAATGTTCTGCATTGTAGATTAATACTAAAGTCATCTAAACTATGAGTAAATACATCTGTAATTATTTAGTAAACAAACAAGT
>BRDA01001443.1:59678-69741 GCA_036984385.1 Crenuchus spilurus | reverse complement strand
TTTCTCTGGCTTTGTTTCTCATTGTTTCTCTGGCTTTGTTTCTCGTTGTTTCTCTGGCTTTGTTTCTCGTTGTTTCTCTGGATTTGTTTCTCGTTTCTCTGGCTTTGTTTCTTGCTGTTTTTCTGGCTTTTCTCATTGTTTCTCTGGCTTTTCTTGTTGTTTCCCTGGCTTTGTTTCTCTGACTTTGTTTCGCATCATTTCTCTGTTTTTTTGTTTTTCCTTGTTTCTCTGGCTTTGTTTCTCTGACTTTGTTTCGCATCATTTCTCTGTTTTTTTGTTTTTCCTTGTTTCTCTGGCTTTGTTTCTCTGGCTTTGTTTCTCATTGTTTCTCTGGCTTTGTTTCTCGTTGTTTCTCTGGCTTTGTTTCTCGTTTCTCTGGATTTGTTTCTCGTTGTTTCTCTGACTTTGTTTCTCGTTGTTTCTCTGGCTTTGTTTCTTTGGCTTTGTTTCTCGTTGTTTCTCTGACTTTGTTTCTCGTTGTTTTTCTGACTTTGTTTCTTGTTGTTTCTCATGGTTTCTCTGGCTTTGTTTCTCATTGTTTCTCTGACTTTGTTTCTCGTTGTTTCTCTGGCTTTGTTTCTTGCTGTTTTTCTGGCTTTTCTCATTGTTTCTCTGGCTTTTCTTGTTGTTTCCCTGGCTTTGTTTCTCTGACTTTGTTTCGCATCATTTCTCTGTTTTTTTGTTTTTCCTTGTTTCTCTGGTTTTGTTTCTCTGGCTTTGTTTCTTGTTGTTTCTCTGGCTTTGTTTCTTGTTGTTTCTCTGGCTTTGTTTCTTGTTGTTTCTCTGGCTTTGTTTCTCATTGTTTTTCTGGCTTTGTGTCTCGTTGTTGCTCTGATTTAAATACTGTCACTACTGTCTGTTACTTTGGTATCTCTGTCACTGAGTACAGGCTAATCTGTGGTATTTGAGTATTAGTACTTTTTTTTTTTTTTACAAAATTTCAGCACATTAGCATTAGCAGCATCACAATACAACATATCATGATTGTACATTTTCATGTCCCGACTCTACTGTACACACAGATTTATATTGAAGATAATGAGAAACACTCCTGCACATACAAACCTGTAAGTATTCAATACACACATCTGCACTAGTTAGCTTTGCCTCATAACAGATGCAAAGGAGAAGAATTTCAAGTTATACCAGATTAATGTGAGAGAAAAAAAGAAAATACAGAAAGCTCTCATCATTTTTTGCATGCTCCGGAACATGGGATTAATGCTGACAAATAAACTGGCATGAAACAGAAAGAAAGAAGAAAAAATGAAAACATAACACCGCAAACAAATAGCAACAATGAAATATGAGCAGCTGCAAATTCCTTACTGTCATGTATGGTCATCTGCAGCCAAGAGCACAAAACCAAGCTCCCGTGTACAATCTGCCATTATAATAGAGTCCAGAAAAGCATCGTTCTGTCATGTTTTTACCATATGTTTTTATAGTACTATGGAGCTTTCTTACCATGGCAACCACACAAACTGTAGATTCATACTGGATTAAAATCACTCTACAATTGTCAGAAATTAAAACATGGTGCAAATTCATACTGGACTGACATTACTCATTAGGTTATTACTGTACTATATGTTGTAAAATCTACACACACTGCAGATTCATACTGGATTAAAGTCACTTCACAAGTATTACAGTCAGGATGCAGAAACTACATACACTGTAGATTCATACTGGATTAATATCATTTAAGTTATTTTTGTCAAGCTGTTAAAACACACACAACTCAGATTCATAATGGATTAATATAATTCCATACGTAGCTATTATTGACAAAATAAAAACTACACACACTGCAAATTCATACTGTATGAAAGTCACTCCACAATTATTACTGTCAGACTGTAAAAATGACACTGCAAATTCATACCAGACTGAAATCACTGTAGCTTCAAAGGAGATTAAAGTTATGGATCTAGTCAGCAATCAAATGATAAAACTCCCTCAGTTAAATCTAATCCTAAAACAAATATAAAAATTACGGTTGAGAGCTATATTATACAAATATTTCTTAAAATGTTCCCTATACACACGCAGTTTTCATTTGAAAACCTATAATCATATGCTGATTACTGTGTCTGCCTCCTTAAAAGTTAATTAGTGGAATGTGTGTTCTCATTAATGTTTCTGAGCCGTGCTCATCTGTGTTGTGAGTGTGTTTAGCTTGATTTGGCACAAAGCCAATAATTCTGATTGGGATAATTTCCTGTCTGTTATTTCACAGTTGTGACGTGTTTATTATTATTTTAACATGTAAAACATAAAAAAAAATCACTTTCTATTATGGCTGCGTCCAAACATTTCAATGGTAATGTTGGAAGCAAAAGTTTGGACACCACTGATCAAATGACATGCTTTGGTGATGCATTTTTGTTCACTTTTTAGTGCATATTTTATATTAATTGGCTTAATGTAATTTATTGGGAAAAGTTAAATATATTATTAATAAAATATATTATTAATTAGTCATTTTACCAGTAATAAGACTGAACAAAAGTGAGCATATGTATTTATGAGTGTGTTTGTATGTCTGCACGTACGGGCTGACGACCCTGAACTGGACGTAGGGGACGAGCTGCAGCAGCAGTCGGACTCCATTTTGCCACTCCTCCTCCAAGCGAAACTCGCAGCCCTGCGCATCACACTCCTCAAAGGAGAACTGGTAATAGGTGTTTGAGTCCTCAAACACCACCCGCTGATCCACTGCAAAACCAAGGAGAAACAAAGGACGTCAGCAATACTGCATTGCATCTGGAGATACCTGTACTGGAAATAGAACATTTGGACATTAAAGCGCTACCACAGTTAAAAGGGACATATTATGAAACACCCCTTTTTTAAATAATAAACAGTTTTTTGTAGACTCCTTGGTACATAAAATGTAATGACAGGTTCAGGATTGGGCTCCACTTCTAGTACAATAAGGCTTCCACCAGTGTACCTCCTCCCATGAGTCTGAACTCCAGTCAACCATTTTATATTTACACATACATAGATACAAAGACAAATACAGAATATAGCATATCAAAGGTTACTGATGTTTCCTCCACTGATCTTAAATCCTTGATCATCTTCTTCCAGTCCTGCTTTTCTCGTTAGATGTTCAATGCACATGTTGAATAGGTGTGGTGACAAAGGACAGCCTTGTCGCACTCCTTCGCTAATGCTGAACCAGTCTGTTCTCCACTTACTACCATGACTGTGGTTTGCTGATCAGTGTAAAGATTCCGCATTAGAACAATGATGCCATCTTCCAGAGGACATTCCATAAGGCATGGCAGCTTGGTGGTTAGAACGTTCACCTCTCATCACTGAGGTCTCCATCTGGGAAGAGTTTCATTGTTCTTCCCATGTCTGCATGGGTTTCCTCCCACAGTCCAAAAACATGGAGATTAGGTGTATTCGGTACTCTGCATTGTCTATGTGTGTACCCAGTGATGGATTGGCGCCCTGTCCTGGGCATAGTTAGGATAGTGTAATGCCCTGCCCTGCACACAGTGAGAGGGTAGGGGACTAACCACAACCCTGATCAAGATTAAGAGAACATAATTAATAGTATTGTTGGTATTTGGTATTTAGATAGGACTCTTAGTATCAATACTAATATCAAAATACAAGTATTCTGACAGTCCTACAGTCCACTGTCTGGAACACTGAAGGTGTTAAGTGAAGAAGATTGTTAATCTTGATCATGACAGAGGCAGAAAGTCCCAAATCAGCACTGTTCTTTGGCGAGAAATGAACTGTCTGGGTAGAGGCACCCAGAGGGGCAGAGTATCAAACTCCATCTGCTCCCTCCTAAACCGGGAGTCAAAAACCTCAGCAAATATGAATGACTAACAAGCTATAAGTTCTAGACTATCTAAAGTGCATCGCTGACTGAGATAACACTTGTAAACACATAGTCTTGTCACATGGCTGTGACCAGGAGGAAGACACTGTGGCTATGAACAAGAAACAACAAAAGTGATGTGAAGACCTATACAACAACTTGATCAACTGAGACATAAGGTTGACATGCAATGACGGATGAGGACTGGGACACACAGGGAAGGCTTTATAGAAACGATTAACATAAAATGAGATGGCAGGGCTGTGAATTGACAAGACACAGGTGCATACTATAACAAGGACAAGATGACATGATGAGGGCGGGGACATAGAGAATGACACGAACATTAACAAGAGCACAAGGTGACTTGGAACATGTGACAGAGGTGGGGCCAGGGACGCGGCAGAGTTAGGAACGTCACATGACCTGTTGTAATCTGTCCATCAATGCATTAGTGAGGGTAGGTAAATGGAATTTGAGTCCATAAATCTGTGGTTGCATTAGTTGTAGTACAGTACATAAAAGTTTACCACAACACAAAACCCTGAGTACTTTGAGCAGGTGAAGTGTATAGATCTGTTTGCTTTGTTTAACTATTGTTTAATGAGATGATGCTAACATGTTACAGCTGACTGAGTGCAGTGAATAGATTCAATTACCTGACTGTAGAACATGATTGTGTATAATGAGGTAGTGCGGTGACCGGTTTAGCCATGTATGCAGTGTAATGATGAACTGTGCTCTTGTATGGTTGGAATCAATAGGTCATTTAACTAAGCACCCACTAGGGCATGAAAAACTCAAGAAGAGACACCAAGCCTACAAAAACGGTCATTAAATTCAATTTAAAATTATTTATATAGCACTTTTTAGAACTGGTGTTGTCACAATGCAGCTTTAAAGAAAGAACAGAAAGCTGGTTCCAAGCACAAGGAATAGTCCCTAAGTGCAAATGAATAATCCTTGAGAGGAACAAAGAAGCCCATCCTCCTCTGGTCAACACCAGTTCACAAAAGAAATAACTCAGAATGAACACAATCAGAAAAAGAGATAATAGTAAAGCTAAGAGTCTACATTTGTCAGCAAAGAATTAACAATATGGCCATAATCCGATGTATATCTTATATATTACTCTTTTATCACAAAAAGTACAATAAACAATATTAAAACAAACAAATAATGAATCAGGCATCAGAAATGACAGAAAATACACAATCAAATTGTGGTAAAAACTCATTTTCTCAAAATTTTTTATTTATTTTTTTTATTATTTATTTACATTTTATTTATTTTATTTATTTTATTTATTTATTATAAATGCCAGATTTAATGTGACTTTCTGCTACAGAAAAATCTGTCTTGCTCAAATCAGATATGATGAAAACGGTGATTTTCCCTGCAGACTGAACAAGACCTTGCTTAGAAATCTGATTTGAATCGGATTCCAAACAACCTACAGATGATGCTCCAATCCAACTGGAAAATGATTTAATGTGGCTTTTGCTGAAATCAGATTTAGTAAAAAATCTCGTTTTCCCTGCAGTGAGAATAAAGCCTAAGACCTTTAAACTGGTAAAGATGTGGTCAGAATGCTCTTTAAAGTTACCTGAGTGCAGGATACCCAGCTCCAGCAGCACCTGCCAAACCCGTGCAGCCATCATCCTGCACTGGACAAACACACATTGCTCCAAAAGCCACTGGACCAGCTCAACACCCACGTAGCTCCTCCTGTGGATGGAGACAAACATACAGATCAAAAATACATGTAGACGTGCTGAACCATCAGCCCCTGCAGGAGTCCAGAGGACACTGGTATTGTTCAAATGTTTGTCTTGGATGACTCAGTAGACATAGTGAAGATTCTCGAGCATGAGACAAAAGGGAGACATTAAATACGTATAGGACATAGCAGAGCCATCCTGTGTTGCACAAACAATATTACAAATAGAAGTTTCTTGGCCTGGTTCTAGTTTTCCAAGAAACCAATTCATTTATACATAAATGTTATATTATATGGAGGCTGTAAAGAAACATATTAAATAAAAAGTGGGTCTTCTAAGGCATCACGCCAGAGAACACTTTTTGGCTCACAAGGACACACTTTACTTTGGTAAATCCTCTGATCCACTGTCCACTTGTAACGTGCATCCACAGCACATGTCCGCAGCATCATCACCATCACATGCACTTTTTCTTCCAATGACGAACGCCAGCCCTGCCTTCCTCCCAAATTCTTCCACCTCCTGATTGGCTACAAGACTTGTTAGTCCAGTCAGACAGAGGTCATTGATTGCAGCAGTAAGCGAGTGGTGATGAGTCAGCCAAACTCACTGCTACCCGGCAGCAGCTCCCCCTGCTTTAACACAGGAGTCACATTGATCCACAGATTGATGAACAGGATTTTATGTTCACACGGATCAGCTCCCTGTGTCACTACTACAAAGGCAAGCGCCAAGATCAATACTCCATTCACTTCCACTGTTACAGAGTGTACTGCTTTCACACACACACACACACACACACACACACACACCCACACACACACACACACACACACACAAAGAAAAACGTCAACTCACCTGATAATCCGGGCCAGGTGGATCTTGTCTTTGGCAGGGTACGGACCATGGGACAAGAATGCATTTCTTAATGCACGGCCGGCACAAGGAAAACTCTGAGAGCATGTCTGATGGAAAAAGACAAACCGTGTCTGAGTAAAGGAATATATTATCTATCAATAATTCTGCTTTTGTAACAATTTATAGTCATTATTTTAAAACTAAAAATTACCTGCAAACTTTGCATTGTTAGCATAAAACAGTAACAGGTATATTTAGCTTCAGTATTCCTGTTAATTTAAACAAAAATACCCAAAAAGGTTAGCCTGTTAGCATAAAACTGTTATGCTAATGTTAATGCTATGTTTCGTTTCAGTATTTGTTTTAACTTAAAACAAACCTACAAAATTTAGCCCAGTTAGCATAAAGCTGTTATGCTAATGCTAATGGTATGTTTAGTTTCAGCATTTATGTTTCAAATAAAAAAATACCTACAAAATTTTGCACTGTTAGCATAAAACTGTTATGCTAATGTTAATGTTATGTTTCAGTATTTATGTTTTAACTTAAAACATACCTACAAAATTTAGCTCTGTTAGCATAAAACTGTTATGCTAATGCTAATTGTATGTTTAGTTTCAGCATTTGTTTTAACTAAAAAAACAGTCACGTTTAGCCCTGCTAGCATAAAACTGTTATGCTAATGCTATGTTTAGTTTCAGCATTTATGTTTCAAATAAAAACACCCTTAAAGCTTAGCTATGTTAGTATACAACTATTATGCTGATGCTACTGGAATGTTTAGTTTCAACTAAAATGTATCCACAATATTTAGCTGTGTTAGCATAAAACTGTTATGCTAATGCAATTGGCATGTTCAGATTCTTCTTTTCTGTTATATTTCAATTAAAATATTTTTGTCATGTTTCAACTAGTACTGTTAATATTTTAAAAATATGTTAACATTAAAAAGATATGTTTAAATACCAGCAAACGTTGCATTGTTAGCATAAAACAGTTACAGGTATATTTAGCTTCAGTATTCTTGTTAATTTCAACTAAAACATACCAAAAAAAGTTAGCCCTGTTAGCATAAAAATTATGCTAATGCATAATGCAAAAAATGTTATGCGAATGCTAATGATATGTTTAGTTTCAGCATTTCTGTCTTGTTTCAACTACAAAATACCCACTAAGTTTATGACTGTTAGCATACAAGAGTTATGCTAAACCTAAAAGTATGTTTAGTTTCATCATTCCTGTTATTTTGAACTAATATGGGGTTAGGGTTAAAGTTTATTTTCAACATTGCCCTTACAAAAACATACTGTATATACTGTACCATGGTTATAATATATAGGCTAATATTACGGTAAGACTTTTATGTTTATTGAGACTACCATGATGGAAGTACTGTGGTACAACAATGGTAATACTACAGTAAATAATATTAATAGTATTACTACGAGTTACAACGAGTTACATTACTGTATTTTTACCATTGTAGTACTGGTCATTATGGTAGTGTCTAAACAACTATGATACTACTAAATGTAACAAATATTACTTTTTGATACAAATGTGGTTTAAACAAAATTTGGTTTATATGATTGAAACCTTAACAGTTTTGTGTTTGGAAAAACAGCCCATTTCAAATGCCCCACATTTGTGATGTCACACAAACCTGTGCATTTGAATACCAATAAAAGATTGGTGTTGACCACCCACCTCTTCATGGTGATATGTTTCAGCCTAAATTGCTTTTTGACAATACTCAATTCATTTATGCTTATGTCTAAAAGGCACAGTAACAAATTATTCATTAAGACATAAAAAGAGCTTGAAAAACAGTCGTGTAAACATGAATTATGACTCTTTTAAATGCACACCACCACAAAAATTATAACAGAACCCTTTAAAACATTTAGTAATGTCATATGACCCCAAACTTTTGACAGGCAGAGAGCAAGTAGAGTGAGAGTGAGCTGAGAGATAGCGAGTGATTAAAGTTTTAGTACATACATTTCTAAATGCATTCATACATTTATAAGCCTGTCCAGAAGCTTATCTCTTGGGCAGGAAGAGGATCAGCCAGCCCTGATCTGTGTATGCTTTTTCCGCAAACTTTGTTTTGTATGCAAAACTTAAACCCATCTTCACCATATGACCCCGGTGACATATGCTGTAGCATTTATACACAAACGGAGGGTTACATCATCTATGGTGCCCGTGTGTTGTGAACAAATGCACACAAGCAGGAAAAATCCCAGAGGCAGCGTGCCATCATGGACATTTCATTTAAATCTATGGCTGAAATCAGGACACCTTCCTGTCTTTCTCTCCCTCTCTTTCTTTTTCTCTAGTTGAATTATTCAGTCAGTAGGGTAGTCGCCTCTGCTGCCTGTTCAAAAACACCTTTAGCATTATTGATACAGCTCAAAATTAAAACCCAGAGCATTTAAACCATTGCTATCTGTCCGGTGAACCTTATCAGGCCCAGCGAGTTGACACAACAAAAAAAGGTTCATGTTACACTAACTAATCCACTGTCCTGAGCACTGCTCAGCTCATTTACATGTACAATAGAAAGGTGAACTCCATACATATAGACCCTGAACTACATATAGACCTCAGACTGGTTTAAGATCTTAACCCCTTGGAGTCTTAAGCTATACTTTTTCTTTGACTTTTACATAACACATTCAAAATGTTTACCATGCCAATGTTTGGTATCTTCTTTCCCAACACATTATGTGAATGATTTGACAATTTTTTTTAAATTTTGACAATAAACTGGACCCCAAAAAACATTCCGTTTGATTTGAAAAATAAAAATCTTGAAAAACAAACACGCTCAATGAAGTATTTTAAAGATTGGTGAATTCACACTGTATGCAGTGAATTTGATCTAACAAAGGTGAAAATGCACAGATTTTTACTTTGGTAGAGTCTGAAACTGTCATTCTGACCAAGCCAACAAAGGAATACAATGGTGCTTGAAAGTTTGTGAACCCTTTAGAATTTTCTATATTTCTGCACAAATATGACCTAAAACATTATAAGATGTTCACTCAAGTCCTAAAAGTAGATAAAGAGAACCCAGTTAAACAAATGAGACATATTATACTTGCTCATTTATTTATTGAGGAAAATGATGCAATATGACATATTTGTGAGAGACCAAAGTGAACCTTTGCTTTTAGTATCTGGTGTGACCCCCTTTACAGCAATAACTGTAACTAAATGTTTCTGGTAACTGTTCTTTAAACGTTCTTTGGTAGAACGACTTGTGTGTTTAGGGTCGTTGTCTTGCTGCATGAACCACCTTCTCTTGAGATTCAGTTGATGGACAGATGTCCTGACATTTTCTTTAGAATTCTCTGATATAATTCACAATTCATTGTTCCATCAATGATGACAAGCCGTCCTGGCCCAGATGCAGCAAAACAGGCCCAAACCTGATACCACCACCATGTTTCACGGGTGAGATAAGGTTCTTATGCTGGAATGCAGTGTTTTACTTTCTCCAAACATAACACTTTACATTTAAACAAAAAAGTTCTGGTCTCATCCGTCCACAAAACATTCTTCCAATAGTCTTCTGGCTTGTCCACATGATCTTTAGCAAACTGCAGACGAGCAAAAATATTCTTTT
>BRDA01001443.1:39321-57078 GCA_036984385.1 Crenuchus spilurus | reverse complement strand
AGAGAGAGAGAGAGAGAGAGAGAGAGAGAGAGAGAGAGAGAGAGAGAGAGAGACTCTGTCTACTCTCCTGTATATTACTGCCCATAATCTCTAATGCTAACCAAGCTGTAATGGTCCAGGACTTGGCACAAGGCCTTAAACCAGCAGAGTTCACTTCCTCTCATTAAACATGCCATCTTGCTATAAGTAAATGCTACTATAAATACACCCACATGGCTGGATGTGTAAAAGACTGAGCCCAAAACACGCCAGGCTGTCTAAGCGTCTGTAGGTTTTAAACCTCTCCTGATGGAATAGAGCTCAACGTAGAGCTCAACCGCATGCAGTAGGGACATCGGGGGGGAAAACACGGTGTTGAGAGTAATTGGAAAGAACTGTCATTTTAGCCGTTAGCTTTGAGTGAGGATGTAAAACAAAAGAGAGACAGACCATTAAAATGATCTAGAACAGTGCCACTGATCCTCATTACAGCTATGGGCTCCTGCTTGAACTATCTGGGGTGATGCTCTTAAGTTGTCTGTTCCTCTTTTATTACAAAAACTCACAGCGCTCCCTTCATCGTACCCCTCAGTCTCTCTTTTTAAACTTTCTCAAGCGTGGTCATGCCAGATGATGAGCTAATGAGCTGAAACAGGGTCACGAGCGGGTTTGTTGCGACGGTTTAAAACATCAGTAGCGTTTAAGAAAACTTCACACAAATGAAGTGTTTTGTTTACTTGTGTTTATTAGGGCTGTTGTGAACAGAAAGAAGAGAAAGTGCACAATCACTGGCCAGTGTGCTGCATGCAGAGAAATCTAACATTTAACCCATCCATGCAGTGAAACACACACACACACACACACACACACTAGGGGGCAGTGTGCACCCATGCCTGAAGCTGTGGGCGGATCCTATACATGGCGCCCGGGGAGCAGTTGGGGGTTAGGTGTCTTGCTCAAGGACACTTCAGTCCAGCCAGGGTATCACCCCAGTGACCTTCCAGTCACAAGACCAGATCCCTTTACATGTAATGAAAAGACAAAATATGACCTTTTAGATGAAATAATGAACAAAAATTAACTGATGTTTTACATTTTTTTAAAGTAATTTTATTTCTAGTACTTTGCCCATGTTTCTCTCCCAATGTAGTAGTGGCCAGTTAACCAGTCCCATCATCTAGGCACTCTCCCCATCACTTTGCCTGACTCTAGGAAGGTGAAGCCTCCTCCGATGCTTGTGACGCGGCCACCGCCTCTTTTCAAACTACTACTGATACACCGTCACTGGGGAGCCAACACGCTCAGAGGAAAGTGCACCATCCCCAACTCCAATGGACCAATCAGTAGACGCCTGAGCCAGTGGACATTGTAGTGTGTAAGTGATGGGGAGAGAACGCCATCTACCCGCCCAGAGAGAGCACGAACAATATTGCTCTCTCAGGCCCCGGCTGTCGATGGCAAACAGCATTACTGGGATTCAAACTCCTGATCCTCTGGTCATAGTGTTAGCATCTTAGTGTGCTGAGCCACTCTGGGCCTCAATGTTGTACTTTATTGAGATGGCACTACAAATAAAGGGTACGTGTCCTGTAATTCTGTTCAGCAAAGCTTTCTGGCTTTGTTATTGACTTTTCAGAGCTATAGGGCACCGCAACATTTTACTGGTGCACGTGCCCCACTAAATTGGGACTAATGACGCCCCTGGTTGAAAATGCCAAGCGACTTGACAGAGTGGCAAGAAAAGAGAGAGAGAGAGAGAGAGAGAGAGAGAGAGAGAATGAGGGGGTGAGATAAAGAACTGGACTTGGGTTAATCTCTCCACTAAACCGTGTGTGGGCTTTATTTTGGCTACAGTCATTCATGTAGCTGTGTGTGTGTGTGTGTGTGCAGTACTGGTGTTCTGTAGGCAGAGCAGTAGCTCTTAGCAGCAGAGCAGACAGTGTTTGGGCTGTGAGGGAAGTGGAGCACACCGAAGGTTCATTCATGTACAAAGATATAGACAAGAAAGACACGAAAGAGAGATTTTGGAGGAAAAGAAAGAGACAGGCTGAGGCAGGCACACAGATACTGCTCCCTCTTGTACCTGCAGGTCCTTTAGACCTACCGAACAACTTCTCCCCCCTCCACCTCCTCAGCTTAACTTACATTTCAATACTAAAATTGGGCAGCTTCACTTTATGGGAACAGTATATTCAGTCGTTTTTAAATGAGTTGAACTGCGTCATGTGTTGATGTATTTGATTGTATTTTGATGCATTTTGGTGACAAAACTTACCAAAATGCAATAAAATACAGCAAAATATGGTGCAAAAATAGTAGTCAACTAGTGTTACACTGTAAAAATGTAGAAATATGTCTGTACGCAGTAAATCTGCCAGTGTTAAATCAACACTATTAGAGTTAAATTAACACTGAGGGTGTCAAAATGTAACACTCTCCGTGTTAATTTAACACTAATAGTGTTGATTTAACACTGGCAGATTTGCTGTGTACTCTATTAAAATAAACATTTGCTGTTAAAACAATTTTCAATTTGTAGACCAAGTATCAATGTGATATTGAGTATCATGATACTACATCACGTGATATCGATATCAAAGTCAAAATTCTGGTCTCATCACAACCCTGTTATCCTCTTATCTCAACTGTAGTCAATCAGCCAGTGGCATGTTCAAATGATAAGGCTCATGATGCTAACATACTGTCATCTACTTAACCAAAGCCTAATAAAGACTTGTAGGGCAAGTGTGTCACATATGCAGGCACATAACCTCGTCACAACATTGTACCAACAATAAAATGTAGAAAACATTGTCAAAACGTGCTTGTGACTGCAGGGCAGACATGCAGCTTTCACAATGCAAACTGATGTACATTTGTTTCCTTTGCGTTAGCCTCACAGCTCCAGTGCAAAACTAAAGAAAACGTCAACGCAAGGCACTAAATGTCATGTCTTGGCTGTTCAGACAACATCTGGGCCAAAGGGGAAATTGTGTAAACCTGATTTTTCACCAAACTAATCCAAGAATAACCAACATGACCTTAGTGTTTCCCTAGAGGACAGTTGAGACACAGTCCGCCAGACTGGGCCATCATGTCTAGTTGGTGGAGGCTCATATGGAGGAAAGAAACAAGCATTTCTCATTCGACAGCTGCAGATGTTTCAGTCTTTCTTTAGTACTTAGCTAGCCTGGTGAAAAGAAACACTAACACTATTTTTTGCTTGTTCACATTGCAAATGAAGCCTGATTGATTGATTGATTGATTGATTGATACTTTGTAGCTTTTTACACCATTTGGAAATGCTTGACTGTACTGTATGTAGGGCTGTGATGGTAAATGCATTACTACCATACAGCTCATATGTGTCGGCTTCCACAATGTTGAGTTCATTAGCACCCAGCTAGCACACTGATCCAGCCTAACCTGGGCAACATCCAGCATACAGATCTGGTCCACATACCATAATGAATGACTGCCCAGATGTGGTTGCTGGAATAATTCAACTGATGCACTTTGGCAAGATAGAAAATGCTAAACTTTATATACTTGAATAGTTTCACTGTACATAGCAATTATGACAAGATGGTTAAAATATTTATTAATACAGTGAAACCTCGGATTTTGACATTAATCTGTTTTAAAGTGTCTGATGATAACTGAAATGAACAATAACTGAAGCAATATGTCCAATAAGAAATAATATAAATCCAGTTAATCTGTTCCAGACACTCCAACATAAGAAAAAAATAAAAAATATATATTATAACTATAGTTTTATATACATAACACAATGAGAAATAAATACAAAAGACTAATGAAATGGATAAATGAACATTTAACATCACTCTTACAGGTTTACACTCTGTTTTAGAGAGTGCTGGTGTGGTCCAGCCTTTGTTTTGTACACCCGTTCTTGGGGTTCTCGGTCGCAATTTTTTTTCACACCTGTTTTCAGGCGGTATCGGTGTGTCGCTTTAGTGTGACATGTTTTAGTTTATTTTGAGTGTTATCAACGAGAAACAATGAGAAACAAATCCAGAATGAATGACAAATGCATGGGTGGATGTTTTGTTATTGCAAAATTTGTGGCGAGTCATGCAGGCACACTGATGAAAACCGGGCGGATGAATGACAACTGGGACAAAATTTCCATGAAAAAATTTGATGATAATCGAATTGGATGATAACCAAGTTCCACTGTACATGAAATATAATTAAATATATATGCATTAATATATTAAACACAAGATTATTATAATATTTTATTTGGAGTTTGAGTAAATTATTAGTCAAACAGTATCAACATTAAAACAAAAATGTCTGAAATATCACTTTACATGTAACAAATATGAAATATGTGCCAGTTTTTGAATGAAATCATGAACACAATTTTTTATTTTTTTGTCAGTCAATATAAAATTCAGTTTATTTTCAAAGATAACAAATCATTTTATACAACACGGCTGATACAGTGCATCACGCAGCATACACAAACCTAGTTTAGACCATATGTGGCACTATAGGGAGCAGGGAGCCATTTCAGATTCAGAGACAAATGGAAAGAGTGGAAGAGAGAGAGAGAGAGAGAGAGAGAGAGAGAGAGCCTGATGCTGTGTTATCTATGTGCAGACATCAAAGCTGGTGTGAGGGGTGTGTTCCTGTGTGCAGTGTGTGGAGTGCAGTGGGTGTGTGGGTCATTATCTGTCAGAAATGGATTACTCTCAGATTAGAGTGCTCAGCAAGGCTCAGCACTGTCGCCCTCAACGCTCACACATACACACATACAGCATGTCTCACGGATAAATCTGTCACGTTGGACGAGTGCACTGCTAGATCAAGAAATCAAACAAGCGCAGCCGCTTAAGTTTACGTTTCACTACGGTCACAACGGAGCACAGATTACGGGCCGTCAACATTGTCCACCTGGCTGTGGGCACAGTGCTCAGTCATTTATACACAATCCCAATAAAGACTCAAACACAGCCGTGCACTAATACACATTGGAAAATGGATGTCATTTCTCTAGTAGAGCTGTTAGTTAGGATAGTGTAATGCCTTGCCCTGTGCCCGGTGAAGGACTAACCGAGACCCTGACTCAGCGGATGAGATAATGGATGGCTTGGTGGTTGGCATGTTCGCCTGTCAGCGCTGAAGTCTTGGGTTCGAGTCCCCATCTGTGTGGACTTTCCATGTTCTCCCCGAGTCTGAGTGGGTTTCCTCCCACAGTCCAAAAACATGGAGATCAGGTGAATTGGGTACTCTAAATTGGCTTGATATGTGTGTGTGTGTGTGTGTGTGCCAAACGATGGATTGGTGCCCGGTCCTGGATTTAGCTATGATATTGGAATGCCCAGTTAAGGAGTAGGTGATTAACTGCAACCCTGACCAGGATTAAGCAAAAGATAATGAATGGATGGAATAATAATAATAATAATAATAATAATAATAATAATAATAATAATAATAATAATGATAATTGGTGTTGGGATCAGGCCTGAAAACACATATCACAGCTAATCTGAAGCTGTGTAATTATCACTGTAAAAGTATGTCATTAAATTAAAAGTGTGACTATGTTAAAATCATTTCTTTGAATGACATGAAAGTACATAATCATAAGTACGACTCATAAGAGCATATGAGTGTGTGATTTAATCCATAAATAGAACTCGGATGAAAATGTTGTACAGCAGTGCTATATAGACAGTAACATCAGTACGCAAAGCTCAATGACATCTGGTATGGTCCTTGTCTAATACCCCACATTCTACCTCTTATTACACTCTGTCCTCCCTGCGGATGCTGCCAATGCTGCGAGTTCACGTTTTCCCACCTTCACATTCTCCTCACACTCGAACATCACACCAGAGCATGTGCAGACGCTTGTTCATGGAGGATTTCACAGCATGTTCTGAAAGCAGTACAGGCCAAGCGCTGAGAGTCAAGTAGAAGGACAATTAACCAATGAAGTCACCTCAGAAGAGAGCAAATGACACTGCTGTAATCTTTTTCATTCCAAAATGCACTACAGAGCATTTTTTTCTGTATATTGTATATCTGTATATTGGCAAGAACCTATCATTACATCATGATACTGGGGTTACAATTCAATGTATTGTAATATATTGATACAGTGGAACCTCAGTTTTTGTCATTAATCTGTTCTAAACTGTCTGATGATAACAGAAACGAAGAAGCAATATTTCCTATAAGAATTAATATAAATCCTATTAATCTGTTCCAGACACTCCAAAATATACACAAAAATACATTTTATAGAATAACTATAGTTTTACATACAGAACACAATGAGAAATAAACACAAAAGACTAATGAAATGGATAAATTTACATTTATCATCACTCTTACAGGTTTACGCTCTGTTTTAGAGAGTGCTGATGTGGTCCAGCCGACAGACTTTATTTTGTACACCTGTTCTCGGGGTTCTCAGCCGCTATTTGTTTTCACACCAATTTTCAGGCAATATCGCTGCACGCCATTGCTTTAGTGTGACATATTGTAGTTTGCCAGAGAAACAAGCAGAAACAAAGCCATAGTAATGACAAGAAACACATCCAGAGAAAATTCGTAAAAAATTAGTAGCGAGTCATGTGGGCTCGCCGCCAAAATTTGGGTGGATGAACTATAACTGGGACAAAATTTCTCCAGAAAAAAAAACACAGCTGCAGGCAGCCATATCAGTGTGGCTGATTAAGTAGATTGTTAGAACTGCCCTTATTGCACTACCTTTCCACAGTTGCTCTCCAAATATTGGCACTATTGAATAAAAACTATATTGGTCAATCACTAACTGATATCATATAAAATAATACTGTAATACTCAAGTGTATATTTTAGTGCATTTTAGTATATTTTTTAACACAACCACCATTACAGACATTAAATTTTATTTTCCATTATACAGCACCAGTCAAAAGTGTGGACACACCTTCTGGACATTCAGTGATGTTTCTTTATTTAAAAATGTTCTGTATTGTAGATTAATACTAAAGTCATCCAAACTATGAATAAACATCTGTAATTATGTAGTAAACAAACAAGTAAACAAACCAGAACATGTTTATATTTTACATTCTTCACAGTAGGCACCTCTTGCTTAGATGCAGCTTTCTTGGCATTTTCTCAGTCAGCTTTATGAGGTAGTCACCTGGAATGGCTTTCAGTTAACAGCTGTGTCTTGTCAAGAGTTCATGACTTGCATTTCTTGCCTCTTAATGTGTTTGAGACATCAGTTGTGTGTCTACTTTGAAGAATCTAAAACATATTTTGGTTTCTTTAACACTTTTAAGTTTACTACATGATTCCTTATGTGTTCACTCAGAGTCTGGATGATCCACACTTTTGACTGGTACTGTATATCAATTAACTAATTACTTTTCAGAAACTTGATAAACTGGAGCATCAACTGCATTGATTTTGTAATATTGGTAATGAAATGAAATAATCATTATTCAATAAAAATATAATTTTAACATTGTATGTACTTTTATTTTTGGTGTGAAATGTGGTATTTCTTGAATATAATGAGAATGTAAAGTTTGATATACAGTTTACATTTGTGTGAATTTGATCAAAACATCATTTGCAATCATTCCTAAATATAACTGAACATAACCAAAGTAAACTGAATCATGAGAGTGTTATATTTCAAGATACCATTTCCAAAGAATTATAATAAAATCAAGACAGAAAACCGACTAAACTGTACTGAGCAGTATTTATGGATATTATTCTACTTCTATAAATCAATTAAATATGTAAATATGACTTTAATAAGGAATCAGAAGCCTACTTCCAAAGTTAGATGATTACTAGCCATTTTGAAATGAATTAAATGGAAGGAATAAATCAATAGCATCAGTGCTTCCAAATGAGCTTCATCATCCCAGACACCATCAACTTCAAAACACAGATTAATAAATGCAGTGAAACCATCCTCATTTTCTCTGATCACACACCAAGCCATCAGATCAAGCCAATGAGACACAAACCATGAACACTAAAGCCTGAAATGTGTGAGAAGGTGTATTTTGTATATAAATAGTGTACATGTGTTCATTTTTCAGGGTATATTACTGTATACTGACTAAAAATTAAAATACCAACAAGAGCCCACTGGAGTGATGCCACAGTATCAATCAAGAATTTTATGGCTGATTACTTTACAGTCAAATTGGCTAACAGTACCTTCATACCATAGACTAGGTTAGCCAAACTTACAATAGAAACATTATTTGACCCCGAATGGCTCAGAGGACTAAGTCGGTGTAACTATGATCTGAGGATCATGAATTTGAATCCCGATGATGTTGTTTGCCATCGACAGCTGGGGCCTGAGAGAGCAAAAT
The DNA here is from genome assembly GCA_036984385.1 of Crenuchus spilurus. Lineage (NCBI taxonomy): Eukaryota > Metazoa > Chordata > Actinopteri > Characiformes > Crenuchidae > Crenuchus > Crenuchus spilurus. The sequence continues at coordinate 48,727 of BRDA01001443.1, read as the reverse complement.
TGGCTGTGCTCTCTCTGGGTGGGTAAGATGGCACTCTCTCCCCAGCACTACTAACTAATGTCAGCTGGCTCAGGCATCTGCCAGGCGATAAATCAGAACTGGGGTTCCTGCGCTTTCCTCCAAGCGTGTTGGCTGCCCGGCAACGATATATCAGCAGCAGTTAGAAAAGAGGCGGAGCTTGACTTCATATGCATCGGAGGAGGCCTGTGTTAGTCTGCACCTTCCTAGAGTCAGAGACTTTACAAATGATAAGGAGAGTCAACGAATGGGCGGGTCAAAATCGGGTAAAAATTAAAAAAACAACAACAACATTATTTTCTCTTTGGTGGGGCAACCCAACATATCATCACTGTACAAAGGTTACAGTTTTAACTTAAAACCTTTACGTTTAGTTTCAGTTTTTACAATTTTGGAGCATTTCTACTAGCCCAATGATCACAGAATGTCCATAGTCATAGCTGTGATCGCACTTTCTTTTATCAGATTACCTGAAACCTGACCCAGGATTTGAGATCAGTCTTAGAGGCTGTAACCTCAAATTTCAGTCCCATCCACAAAGTGATGCCTGGAATGAGGTCTGGAAACAGTTCAGTCTGCTTTTGGGAGAACATTGACAGGTTTCTACAAAAAAAAACCCTACCTCAGAGCAGGGAACGTCTCCAAATGCACTCCAAAAAGCCATCAAGGACCCACTCAGAGGAGAATTCAGTCATTCATTCATGCTAATCTACACTGTCACTTCTCTCTTGACCATGTGGAGAAATTAGAAACGATTCACTTCATTCTACAAGTTCCGACAGACTGCGAATCTCCACCTGCTCCGCTCCACAATCGACCTTTAGAGCTCCACTCCAAATTCAGGATGCTCGCATGTAATTAAGGTATAACACATCAACTCAGCATGGAGCAAAGCACTGAGGCATGCAACGTTGTTCTGACACTGTTCGGAGTGAAGGAAATGCTCTGACACTCCCCTGTCACATTGCTTTAGGCAGACAATCTGCTCGCTAGATAATGACTAGAAGAAAAGCTCAATCGTCATGTATTATGAGGAAGCCCCTCAAACTTTAGGTGTATTATTCAGCTACTAAAGGAATACTCTAGCATTCTTCAAACTAATCGCAGTGCACTGCACCAGCATCATATGGTCGATTACCACAAACAGTAAATATTACGAGCTTTCCTGGAGTTAAAAGAGAGGAAGAAATCTGTTTTCTCAAAACACAGAACAGTCACGAGAGAAACAAATGAGCCGCTGTTGAATTCGGTAAACCTTCAGGCAATGTGACAATGCCAAAGGATTTTATAAATTCAGTGATTTTCTCCATTGATTCTAATTTTTGTTATGAAACAGCCATTATAGTGACACCTAGTGGCCTGGATATGTCACAATTTTGTCTTTAAACATGGCTGCCCCCAAACAGAGAAGCATAAACTGGTCCGGTCAGAGATCACAAATCGCTTTGATGCTTCATCTCATGTGAGTTGTGTTTTATTTAAAATTTGTAAAAGTAATAAATAACCCTAACTAAGGCGCTGTCACTATGATCTGAGGATCATGAGTTTGAATCTCGATCATGCTGCTTGCCATCAGCAGCCGGAACCCGAGAGAGCAAAATTGGCCAAACTCTCTGCGAGGACATACAGACATGACGTAAATGTAAACAAACCGAGCACATGACGGAGACAGCACATAGAGAAATGTAAGCAGACAAGAACATGACAAGAACAAGGCGGGGCTGGGACGGGACAGAGACAGGGGTTTTTAACACCCATCTTTCAAGACAAAGAGCTAATCCACTTCTTGGGTACATCGCTAATGAGAAAATCCCTGCTTGTTGTGCAGACATGAGTCAAACCTATGAGGTTGTCTTTCTTCAAAAAGAGCAAAGCATGAGTGGAAATAACTGCCTGACAACATTGAAAGATGGCGATAAAGACTATAAACACAGTCATATCCTTAAATGTAAGTGAACTTTGAAAATTTTTGAATTTTTATGCAAAAGAGTGAGGAGTGGATGTCTCACTGACAGGATTTTAAAGAGGCTAAAACACAGGCCAAGGACCAGGGATTGGGAAACACTCCATTGTGCTGCTGCCCTGCTATAGCTGACCTTTGGAAGGAAGCCCAGATCAGTGTGTAGTGGCCTGGAAGGAGCCGAGTCTGGACTACAGTGAGAGTGTCCACCTTTGGTTTTAATGCTTCTCACTCATCACAGCCTGATGCAAATGACTGCGAGAGCTTGTCTCTGTGTCTACAGAGGACATAGATTACATGTGCTGTGTTGTGTCGCTTGGTCAAGCCCTAAAGAGTCACCAACAGGTTTAATAAGACACAGTAGTAACTGTATATGCCTTACTAATAGCGTTTGACTGATATATATAATGGTCAATAATGATACTGACATTTAGTAATAAAAGAAACTGGTAACCAATACTTGGAACTGACATTTACCATAATTTTGGTATTTGTAGTGGAGTTGCCAAAATTATAGCAATTAATTCTATACTCTAATTTTCAATACTTTTGATACTTTTAAAATAATTATTTGCACTATTTTAGCACTATATTTTGCTGTTTTTACAGTATTTTACCGTATTTTGCTGTTTTTATGGTATTTGACTCTATTTGACTGTATTTTGCTGTATTTCACAGTATGTTGCTGTATTTTACTGTATTTTACTGCATTGTGATGTTTTTTATGGCATTTGTATTGTATTTGTATATATGGCAACTGTATTCAACTGTATTTTGCTGAATTTTACAGTATTTTGCTGTATTTCACAGTATTTTGCTGTATTTTACAGTATTTGACTGTGTTTTGCTGTATTTTGATGTATTGTGCTGTATTTTGCTGTTTTAATGGTATTGACCTTATTGTACTGTATTTTGCTGTTTTTTATGGCATTTGACTGTATTTTGCTGTATTTACAGTATTTTGCTGTATTTTACAGTATTTTGCTGTATTTACAGTATTTTGCTGTATGCTATTTAAGCTATAAAAATGTAGAAATGTTTCTGTGTTCTATCAAATAAACATTTGATTAAAGACGATGAGTGTTTTTTTTTTATTTATAAACAGAGTATCGATTTGGTACTGAGTATTGTGATAATACACTTGGTATCAGTACTGAAATCAATGTGTTCAATGAACATAGTTTAATATTAGAAAATTATATGAACAAAGTACTTTGAGCTTTACACAGTTGTAAAAACAAACATGTGATCAACATTTCTGCCAATCAAATAGTGCTGTGGGCGGGACATTGGACCATTGTGTTTGCATCCAATATGTGCATACATAAAACAAGCATTCATCAGCATGGAAATAGTACAAGTGGTAATTTCGATAATCATAAAAATGCAAAAAAATCAGCACCAATTATCATTGTGTTGATAATCAGTCAAATCCTGTTATATATCTAATATCTGCTACTTGTTTTAATCATTTGTTATAGATAACAGTATGTCAAACAGCATCAGAAACTACATAAGCAAGTCTGAGACTATCAACATACACAGTTCCAGTGCTGAAACTTCAGGCACTAAGCATGATCGAGTGTATTATAAAAAAAAGGGAAACTGATCTCCTGCTGCTTTAGGAATGATCTTGTCCTGCTTGCATACTGACCCTGAATCCTGAACTCGTAACTTATTCCAGCAGGAAAGGTAACATCTGAAAGTATAAACTTTCAGCAGCTCAACCTCTCTACTAAAGAAGTCCTCACATCCTGTCGGACACTAAAAAAGGTCCAGCAGTCAATGCCATTATTGGCAAAACCCAGTCCTACAGCAAATACAACCTCACCAACATCCGTCATTCAAGCATCTCTCACACAACAAGGCAGGCAAGGTTGTGTACTGATGCTGCTCAATCATCCGACATGTCAGAATGTCACAAAAAATGTCCTTCTTTGTCACATTGCACAAAATAAGTGGACAAAGGGGGTGTTATTTTTAGAGGGATTTTGTGAGGCAGGCACTGATGAGGAAGTTCAGATCCATAGGCATTAAAAGCATCAGGTGTGTGTGTGTGTGTGTGTGTGTGTGTGTGTGTGTGTGTGTGTGTGTGTGTGTGTGTGTGTGTGTGTGTGTGTGTGCGCGTGTGTGTACTTGGCTGTTCAAGGGGACCAAATATCCTTATACACTGTAATGTTAGACAGTAGTATAAATACTGCAGTACAACAGTTTAACTACTATTATAAAGCTGCTTAAATACTGTTATACAACAGTAATGCTGTAATACAGCAGCTTAAAAACTGTAACAGAGTAGTAATACTGTAAAACAGCAGTTTAAATACTGTAACAGGGTAGTAGTACTGTAAAACAGCAGTTTAAATACTGTAACAGGGTAGTAGTACTGTAATACAGCAGTTTAAATACTGTAACAGGGTAGTAATTCTGTAATACAGCAGGTTAAATACTGTAACAGGGTAGTAATACTGTAATACAGCAGGTTAAATACTGTAACAGGGTAGAAATACTGTAATACAGCCGGTTAAACACTGTAACAGGGTAGTAATACTGTAATACAGCCGGTTAAATACTGTAACAGGGTATTAATTCTGTAATACAGCAGGTTAAATACTGTAACAGGGTAGTAATTCTGTAATACAGCAGGTTAAATACTGTAACAGGGTAGTAATTCTGTAATACAGCAGGTTAAATACTGTAACAGGGTAGTAATACTGTAATACAGCAGTTTAAATACTGTAAAAGGGTAGTAATACTGTAATACAGCAGTATAAATGATGTAACAGGGTAGTAATACTGTAATACAGCCGGTTAAATACTATAACAGGGTAGTAATACTGTAATACAGCAGGATAAATACTGTAACAGGGTATTAATTCTGTAATACAGCAGGTTAAATACTGTAACAGGGTAGTAATTCTGTAATACAGCAGGTTAAATACTGTAACAGGGTAGTAATACTGTAATACAGCAGTTTAAATACTGTAAAAGGGTAGTGATACTGTAATACAGCAGGTTAAATACTGTAACAGGGTAGTAATACTGTAATACAGCAGGTTAAATACTGTAACAGGGTAGTAATACTGTAATACAGCAGGTTAAATACTGTAAAAGGGTAGTGATACTGTAATACAGCAGGTTAAATACTGTAACAGGGTAGTAATTCTGTAATACAGCAGGTTAAATACTGTAACAGGGTAGTAATACTGTAATACAGCAGGTTAAATACTGTAACAGGGTAATAATACTGTAATACAGCAGGTTAAATACTGTAACAGGGTAGTAATACTGTAATACAGCAGTTTAAATACTGTAATACAGCAGTTTACATACAGTAACAGGGTAGTAATACTGTAATACAGCAGTTTAAATACTGTTATACAGCAGTTTAAATACTGTGATACAGCCGGTTAAATACTGTAACAGGGTAGTAATTCTATAATACAGCAGGTTAAATACTGTAACAGGGTAGTAATACTGTAATACAGCAGTTTAAATACTGTAACAGGGTAGTAATACTGTAATACAGCAGTTTAAATACTGTAATACAGCAGTTTAAATACAGTAACAGGGTAGTAATACTGTAATACAGCAGTTTAAATACTGTAACAGGGTAGTAATACTGTAATACAGCAGGTTACATACTGTAACAGGGTAGTAATACTGTAATACAGCAGGTTAAATACTGTAACAGGATAGTAATACTGTAATACAGCAGGTTAAATACTGTAACAGCGTAGTAATTCTGTAATACAGCATGTTAAATACTGTAACAGGGTAGTAATACTGTAATACAGCAGTTTAAATACTGTAACAGGGTAGTAATTCTGTAATACAGCAGGTTAAATACTGTAACAGGGTAGTAATGCTGTAATACAGCAGGTTAAACACTGTAACAGGGTAGTCATACTATAATACAGCAGGTTAAATACTGTAATACCCCATGAAGACAGGAATACTAAGTTGTGTGTATATGTGTGTGTTGGGGGGGGTGAAGGATTCCTGTTGCCTTAGCTACGGCGCGTGAAGAGCAGTCTGTGTGAAATCAATGAGAGACAGAGAAGCACTTCATACAGTCTGACTACAGTCCGCATTACCTCCGCGTCTTTACCATCACAGAGCACCAGCCCCGCTGTACAGCCTGAGCGCGAGCCCGCAGGGGGCTGTAAACACACCACAGCGGCAGGACGGAGCGACTCACAACCACACACACACACACACACACACACACACACACACACACACAGGTGCTCGTGTGAGCTGTGGGCGGCTGCGCTGTGTACTCACGCTTTTCTTTCTCAGGTGTAAGCCGTGCTTCAGCAGCCCGGGCAGGTCACGGATCTTCTGCTTCAGCTGCACCTGCTCCCGCGCGCTCCGGTTCCAGCGCCAGCTCGCAAGCAGCCCGTCCTCCGGCGCGCACGGAATGCTCTCGGATTCCTCCATGCTCCGGTCACAGGCGGACACCAGAGAGATTCACGCGAGCACCATCTCTGCTGTCTGTCTCCCTCTCACACACACACACACATCCGCAGTGGAGAAGGATAAGCACGACGACCCGCCCGCTCCACCCAGAAACGCCTCGCGCGCTTCTTTCAACCCCAGCACAGTGCTACGGTGCGTGCGCGTGCGTGTGTGTGCGCGCGCATACGTGTGTGTGTGTGTGTGTGTGTGTGTGTGTGTGCTTCTGAAGGGGAGGGGTTATTGGGGGGGGGGGGGGGCGGTCGCGGTTACAGGTACAGCAGGAAACAGGCACGCATCACTTCCAGCCTCGTCCTCGAGCACCTTCTAATTAAGGCCTGAACACTACAGGTGCAAGAGAATGTCAATACACTGCATCGGTTTTCAAAAACAGTGTTGAATTTGTATTGAATGCCTGTAAAGACTGGCAGCAGGTAGTCATCCATTAATTTTCTGCACTACATGGAAGTTTTGTAATCAATATGCAGCCCTTAGACTCTTCCATTCCAATGTAAGCAAGTATCATATGGTTACACCGCTGACAGTTTTCCTAAAATTTGATTTAAAAAGCTCACAATATATCATATTGCTTACACAACACTGTTGTCATCTATGTGCAGCCATTAGACTCTTCCATTCAACGTAAACAAGAAGTGTAAGGTCACACCACTGACAGGTTTCCTAAAATTTTGTTAAAAGAACTCACAATATATAACATTGCATTAAAAGATGGCAATGGTGTTATCTGTATCGAGTTATTATACTCTTACATTCTAAAATAAACAAATAGCATATTGTCATACTGATGACAGTTTTCCTAAAATCAGATTAAAATAACTCACAATATATTATATAATATACCTTGCATACAGGTGGCAGTGTTGTAATTTATATTCTGCCATTAGGCTCTTCCATTCCAACGTAAACAAGAATCGTAAAGTTGCACCGCTGACAGATTTCCTAAAATTAGATTTGAAAAACAATATATCACCCTGCTTACAGATGGCAGTGTTGTTATCAGTATCCAGTCATTATACTCTTCCATTCCCACATAAACAAGTAGTGTAAGGTCACACCACTGACAGTTTTTAAAAAATTTGATTTTAAAAACTTGCAATATATCAGCTTGCTTACAGATGGCAGTGCTGTAATCTATGTCCAGCCATTAGACTTTTCCATTCCTACATGAACATGTATCAAAAGGTCACACCGCTGACAGTTTTCCTAAAATTAGTTATAAAACATCACAATATCTTGCTTATGTCACAATATATCGCAGCATATTGAATTGTAACACCTGTATCATGATAAGTATCATATCACCAGGTTCTTGCCAATACACAGCCCTACTGTAGTAGCATTTTACATTCTATAAGTTATTGTCATAAATATGTAAATAAGTAATAAATAAATAAGTGGCATGCTAACAATCAGCAATCTTTAGTTATTTATTTTTTTTTTACTGTATGTTATAACTGAGTTTTTTTATTATATAAATTCATTATTGGCATTATTTTTTTTTGTTTTTGAACCCAACTTACTAAGGCCTACTCATGAAAAAGTCTTTAACTGCTCTTTGGTCATAAACGTGTTTTTAAAACTTTGTGAAATTTTATTACAATGCTGAGAAATGATACTTAACACAGATAGTAGAAAAGGTCATATACTTAAGGTGTAAATAAAGACCATAATTAAAAAGTTATTCTACAGAGTAAGGGTTGTAATAGTGCAGGGACACCACAGGGGTTTTTCAGTCCCATTAAAATATTTAAAGTGTTATCTTATATTTAAGATCTAATGGTTGAGAAAAGGAGGAAGGATGTTTTCTTGAACCAAAATGTTCAGGCTTCCTTGTTAACAATAAGGAATAATTTACACAGAAATAATATGATTTGGATTTATAACAGATTACACAGATGTAGTTGATCAGTCATGTATAGTTTAGAGCTGGAAGTGCAAGGTTAACATCAAAATACATCACCAAAACACCTCTTACAGATCTTATCTTACAAACTGGATGTGTGATAATGTGTTCTAACACAGTATGTGAACTATAAAAGTCATGAAACCTCACTGCAATGAGCAGGAATCAGATTCCTCCATATCCATTAGCTCAGCATTTCCTACTGGTGTCAATTGTCTGATGGTGGACACAGCATTCAGCTACATGACTTTTGGTTACAGTAAGTCATATTGTGTCCTAGAACACATGGACTAGAGGAGGTTTGATGATGTACTTCGATAGGAACAACGAGGTCATTTAGGTGACTATTGAGTTGTAGTGTTTGCTAGCAATGTTAGCCTCACAGCTTCAGATATAACCTAAAGAAGTAAATTTCAGACATTTTGGATGATTGACTACATTTGAGAGAAATGGAATATTCCTTTAAACTTAAGGGATGACTTGCTGGACTAAACATCCACTAAAAGTGTGAATTCTGTGTACAGTGGTAACCCTACTTACGAGCATCCCTCGAGTATTCCAGGTAACGAGTCGAGATCTTGGAAAATTTTTGTTCCAGGTAACGAATAAAATTCCAAGTAACGAGTAGCCTAAATTAGTTGAAGTATGCCAACCGCTAGGTGCGCGACGGTCATAGCATCCCCTAGATGCTAGCGTAGAAGAAGAGGTCAATCATTACCTTTGACCGCTGTCCAGTGAAAGTGAAAGTGCTAGTGAAAGCGATGCAAAGAAAGCAAAAGGTAGTAAACAAGAAAGTTAGATACATTTTACTTTTACTTTTCATATGATAAGTGTAACCATGCCATACACGTACGCCCGTCCTCCTGCAAATATATCCAAAAATTTTGTATTTGCTCTGCTGCTGCCACGAGCACATCCGACCACCGATTCCTCCTGTCCTCCTGCCCGCATGCACATACCGTACCAATGTGAATAGTATACTTTTCATTTTCATTTTACATAGATTGAAAGAACAAATGATGGAAAACGAAAGAAACGTAGCGAAAGTG
>BRDA01001443.1:10760-31699 GCA_036984385.1 Crenuchus spilurus | reverse complement strand
GATGATGATGCTGTTGATGATGATGGTGATGATGATGATATTTTAATATTGATGATGATGGTGATGTTGATAATGTTGTTGTTGATGATGGTGATGATGATATTATGATGTTGATGATGATGCTGTTGATTATAATGATTTTGATGATGATGATGATGATGATGGTGATGTTGATAATGTTGTTGATGATGATGGTGATGATGATATTATGATGTTGATGATGATGCTTTTGATGATGATGCTGTTGATGATGATGGTGATGATGACGATATTTTGATAATGATGATGATGTTGATGATGATGATGATAATGATTATGATGATGATGCTGTTGATGATGATGGTGATGATGATGATATTTTGATAATGATGATGATGTTGATGATGATGATGATGGTGATGTTGATAATGTTGTTGTTGATGATGATGGTGATGATGATATGATCTTGATGATGATGCTGTTGATTATGATGATGTTGATGATGATGGTGATGATATGATGTTGATGATGATGATGCTGTTGATGTTGATGATGATTATGATGATGATGAAATTGATGTTGATGATAGTGACGTTGATGCTGCTGCTGCTGCTGCTGCTGCTGATGATGATGATGATAATTATGATGTTGATGTTGATAATGTTGATGTTGATGATGATGGTTATGATATGATGATGATGATGATGATAAAATTGATGTTGATGATAGTGACATTGGTGATGATGCTGCTGCTGCTGCTGATGATGATGATGATTATTATTATGATGAGGATGATGATATTTTGATGATGATGATGATAATGATGATGCTGATGTTGATAATGTTGGTGATGATGATGATGATGATGATGATGTTGATGTTGATAATGTTGTTGATGATGATGGTGATGATGATATGATGTTGATGATGATGCTGTTGATGATAATGATGATATTTTGATATTGATGATGATGTTGATGATGATGATGGTGATGTTGATAATGTTGTTGATGATGGTGATGATGATATTATGATTTTGATGATGATGATGGTGATGTTGATAATGTTGTTGTTGATGTTAATGGTGATGATGATGATATTATGATGTTGATGATGATGGTGATGATGATGATAATGATGCCACTAAGCAGCCTAATATAGACCACCATCATTTCCCAAAACATAAATGTAGAATAAAAGAATGAACCAAAGTGAGATACATATGTTTATGAGTCCATATAAGTGATGTCCTTATACGTTTTAAACGCAACACAGCACAATAAATACAGAATGTATGAGAAAATACAACAATATGAAGGGCAGGACCACTGAAGAGCATAGGATGCTTCCATGTCCACACACAGAAAATATTCTGAGAAAAACAAGACAAAGACAAAAAACATCAATAATGCACCAATTTGGAGCCAGAGCAGCCACTGCAGTACACCAACACCACTACCAGAAGTCTCTATGAAGCCATCAGATTAATTTTGATTGGTATGACTGATGCCCTTCATCCTTTTTTCTTCCTCCTCTGTTCTTTCTCAATTCTTTTAGAGTGTGTATTCTATCCATCTTCTTAACTGCTTAATCCTGGTCAGGGTTGTGGTGAGTCTCCAAACTCCTTCACTGGGTGCTGAGCAGGGCATTAGATTATTTTAGCCGAAGCCAGGACAGGGTGCCAATCCATTGTTAGGCACACAAACAAACACACACACACACACACACACACACACACACCAGGACAATATAGAGTAAGAAATTCACCTGAATCCATGTTTGACATGGGGAGAACATGGAAACTCCACCCAGATGGGGACTTGAAACCAAGACCTCTGAGAGGCGAACGTGCTAAACACCAAACCACCGTGCTGGTCTGAGATTGTATATTGTTTGATGAAAAAGTACATTCATTAAAAATGGAGATACCGTTTTTGTGATGATGGTGTTTCTAAAAAGAACATAAACATAAAAGCATCTGCAGAACAAAAGTAAATTTCCCTGGAAATAATTCATGGTTTGATAGCAGAGGTTGATTCCATAAGTGTGTGTGTGAGTGTGTGTGTGTGTGTGTGTGTGAGAGAGAGAGAGAGAGAGAGAGAGAGAAAGAGAGAGAGAGAGAGAGAAAGGCTGAGAAGAAGAGTTTCCATTTTCTTTTTTTTTCAAGAAACCCTTTCATCCTTACTGATGTAAACCTTCTCCTGCAGCTGTCAGCTACTGTGCATCAACATGCATGCATATATATATATATATATATGCACACATGCATCCACACACACTCATATGCACACGCAGGCACTCACACTACCTTTCTCACACACACATGCTCACTTACTCACAGACAGAGCTCTTCAAACAAACTCTTGATTAAATATTGAAGAGAGCCTGTGGCGTATAGAGCTGCAGATACAGCTTTAGTCCAGCAGCCAGTCACCAGTGGAGGAGGAGGGTAAGGAGACCACAGAGAGGAGAGGAGAGAAGAGGAGAGAAGAGAAGAGAAGAGAAGAGAAAAGAAAAGAGGAGAGGAGAGAAGAGAAGAGAAGAGAAGAGAAGAGAAGAGAAGAGAAGAGAAGAGAAGAGAAAAGAAAAGAAAAGAAAAGAGGAGAGGAGAGGAGAGGAGAGGAGAGGAGAGGAGAGGAGAGGAGAGAAGAGAAGAGAAGAGAAGAGAAGAGAAAAGAAGAGAAGAGAAGAGAAGAGAAGAGATGTTTAGAAAAATTAAAGAAAGGAAAGGAGGATAAAAAAGGAAAGGAAGATATAAAAAGGAAATAAAAGAAGAAAAGGAAATGCAGTCAAGAAAAGGAAAAGAAAGGAATGAAGGGGAAAAGGAACAAAGGGAAAGGAGGAAAATGAAGGAAAGAAAATGAAAGGACAAGAAAGGACAAAAGAGAGTAAATGAAGGAAAGGAAATGAAAGGAAACAAGGAAGAAGGAGAAGGAAATGAAATGCAATAAAATGAAAAGATGGGAAAAGGGGAAAGGAAAGGAAAGAAAGGTGGAAAAAAGAAGAGGAAACAATCAAATATAAGGAGAAAAAATAGAAGGAATGAAAAATAAAAAAGGAGGTAAAAAGAAAAGAGAAAAGCATATACTGTATCTGTCAATATGATAATGATGTTAAAATGATTTTACACTCAGATGAGTCAGTCTATGCTAATAATACCAGATCAGTCATTAAAAAGGTGATTTACTGCCTCTAAAGACTCATAATGTGTCAGATCTGAAGTGTGTGTACTGTACTGCACCTATTCTCACTATAATACTCACTGTATAATATTATAACTCTACTGCCATCTAGTGGGCACTGTGGGAAAGTAACAGGTCTAAATAAGTTCAGCCTTTCAGTTTACAGGTGCATCTCAGATCATCAGAATATCATCGAAAAGTTCATTTATGTCAGAAATTCAGCTCAAAAAGTGAAACTCAAACAGATTCATTACACACAGAGTGTCTATTTCAAGTGTTTATTTCTTTTAATGTTCATGATTATGGCTGACAGCCAATCAAAAGTCAGTATCTCAAAACATTTGAATATTACATAAGAAATGTTGAGGTGGCATGGAGGTGATCAGTCTGTGGCACTGTTGAGGTGGTATGGAGGTGATCAGTCTGTGGCACTGCTGAGGTGGTATGGAGGTGATCAGCATGTGGCACTGTTGAGGTGGCATGGAGGTGATCAGTCTGTGGCACTGTTGAGGTGGTATGGAGGTGATCAGTCTGTGGCACTGTTGAGGTGGTATGGAAGCCCAGGTTGCTTTGATAGCGACCTTCAGCTCGTCTGCATTGTTGGGTCTGGTGTCTCTCATCTTCCTCTTGACAGTAGCTCATAGATGCTCTGTGAGGTTTAGGTCAGGTGAGTTTACTGCCCAGCACAGTGATACACAGTGCGGGCAGTGCCAAGTCCTGCTGGATAAATGAAACCCATTCTAATTTCTCCATATCCATCTCCATAAAGCTTGTCAGCAGATGGAAGCATGAAGTGCTCTAAAATGTCCTGATAGACATCTGCGCTGACTTTGTATTTGATATAACACAGTGGACCAACACCAACAGATGATGTGGCTCCTCAAACCATCACTGCAAGTAAATTTTGCATTTCATTTGTAAATCAAGTTCCCAGAGTCTGGAGGAAGAGCGGAGAGACACGCAATCCAAGCTGCTTGAGGTCTAGTGTGAAGTTTCCACAATCAGTGATGGTTTGAGGAGTACTGAGTGATGATGGTAGACTGAGATAAATATATTCATGTTTCACGTGAAAACACTAGGAGTAAAAACTGTCCAAAATCATTTCAGACACTGAATCCTAATCCCTGTAATAGTGCTCTGTATAGTGGTCCAGATTTCCTAATGTAGGGAATAATCAGTAGAGGACAGTTCTGCCCACAAGAGTCACTCTAAAAATGGGTCAATTTGATAACATCAATCAGAGATTGTGAAAAAATTCAATAGTTGGTCAGAACCGGTTTGATTCATCACATCCTGAGACTTCCACTGAGCTGAGGCTATTATCTCTGTCTCCGAAAACTTCATCTTTCTGCCTCAGGAAGTTCTATTTTGTAATATTATTAGTCACGTCAATGAATGTGAAGACATCACTCCACAGAGGTTTCCCTTACATTATCAGAGATTGAGCTTAATACTAGTGATGTGTCCACACTGTCCACGACATAGGACAGTCCTCCAAATTTTTTGGGCATGTAGGCGTGTAATGGGGGAGCCATCAAAGAAAAATCACACAAACTAACCCAAAGGAAAAAAGATGAAAATGGGAATTCCCTTCAGCCGTTGTACCCAAATTAACATCTGTCAGCTAAATTGTAGCCCCTTACAGCACTGCTCAGTCTTTCCTTCCACAGATCTTGGCTCCTGATATGTAAAGTCACTGGGAAGTCTTTCTTAGTTGCAGTTGTCTAGTGACCTAATAATGTATTCCACCTCTGACTAGAATATCCACACAATGAGTAATAAAATCAAATTAACGTGTCTGCTGTTGGTATAAAAAATCCCCTTTTCTCACAATACTTGATGCCAGCGACACATTTCTAAAAAGTTGTTACGGGGACACAGAAGACTGGTAAAGTTGTGTAATGCTGAAAACACAAACACCAGTTGGAACATCTCACTTCTAATTATGTTAACTGGCAACAGATCAGTTACATGATTGAGTATAAAAAAGTCCTTCAGAAGGTAAAATTGGGAGGGGTTCACCATTGTACTAGTACATCTAAATAATAATAATAATAATAATAATAATAATAATAATAATAATAATAATAATAATAATAATAAATAAGTAAATAAATAAATACAGTAAAAATTAAATTGTGTTCATAATTTTATTTTAAAAGTTAAACTGTCATATATTTTATATTTATTATATATTAAGTGACATTTTACTTTAAACCAAAAATTAAAAAAAAAATTTAAATTAAAAATAATAATAATCTTGAGTTTGAGTAAATAACTATTTAAATGTCAACGTTAAAATAAAAAAAGCATGAAATATGTCACTTTACATGTAAATAATATAAAATATAGGATTAAAAAAAATTTTATGACCAAAAATGTGCCGGTTTATCACTGAAGTGCCTTTGAGCAAGGCACATAACTCCCAACTGCTTCATGGGGGCAAAGGATAGGGCTGCCCATTGCTTCAGACTACAGTGTTTCACTGCACGAATGGATTAAATGCAGAGCATGTGTGCACTCACATTAGCAAAAAAATAATAATTAAATATATTTTGTAGTAGCAAAAATTTAAAAAAAGAGCCTTTGTCAATGTAAAAATGCAAAGAACCTGGGATCATCTACACTACATAATATCAGGCTGAAGACCAATACTGGGTGTCCTGATATTTGAGCCCCCAGGTGGTAATGCATTAAAAACAATTAGAAAAATAAACCTGTAGTGGAAATAACTGCATGGGCTTAGGAACACGTCTGAAAACCATTGACTGAATACAGTACAACTGAATTTACAAATGCATGTTAAAACTCGACCATGCAAATAATTAACCATCTATAAGCCAGATTCAGAAACATTATAGACAAATAAAATATACAATATGCTTAATTTTCTCTATAATTACTGTACATTTAGCAAATGCTCTTCTTCTCCAGAGCAACTTGCAGGGATTGAACCAGTGACCTTCAGGTCACAAGACCAGATGACTAACCACCAGACCACAGCTGTCTATATGTTAAAACAAGCAAATAAACAATAACTGTGTATGACATTTTGTAGAAGGACGAGAGAGCTCGAGTCCGGTCATTCTGTAATTGGAACACCTGAGTACTTGATGATGTCACTGTACCTGTCCTGCTCAGGCCAGTAGCCAGCTTCTGTTATGGGGGGTGCTTTTTGTAAGAAAGTGGACCTGTTTTGGGGAAAGGCGAGGCCTGAAGGGCCGAAGCCAGTGAGGCCGGGGGTACGAAAGCTGAAGCCTTTTTAGATAGTCTCAGGTGCATTTTGGGCATTGGAGAGGGGTAATTCTTCATTATATTCCATATAGGATTAACTCTAATTTAAAGACTTATAATATGACAAATGGCAATAATATACAACATAAAACAAAATTTGTCCATGTTTGGTCAATTTTGACGAGTATTCTTATATTATCCCCTTAATAATTCACATTCAGAAAGAGTTGATCATTTAAAGGGGTCCAGGTACAATGCTCTGGTTCGGGCCCAAGGGGCACACCTCCAGGGAACAGAGAAAAATTAGCATTTTTGGAGGTGAAAAATGCTGATTTATTGGTTTTTGCCCATTTAGGTTCATCATAAGAACTTAAAGAAACATTTGAGATATTATAATTAGGTTTATTACAACTGTACATGTACCTAATGAGATATACTGGTATACCAATACACAATATTATATCTAGCTATGTCTAGCATGTTTCGTACTTCAGGGAATAAAAGGAATAAATGACATACGACTTTGTCTGTACAACATTGTGGACCTTTTTGGCTCTGTGGGGGGGCGCAAACGCACCCCACGTACCCCCCTTGGCTACGGGCCTACTGCTCACAGGACCACACATCTCTAAGGACACATCCAAGCCTTTACGTGACTAGAGCTTTGTCTTTGGAATTGAAAAGTCATTTTGCTGTAACTGATGACGTTTTCCACGTCCAGCAGAACACAACACAGACACTAATGCTGATTGAGAAATTATTCTCACTTATTCCAGGAATATCGTGCAGAGTCAGTAAAATGTGCTAAAAGGAATCAATTACCCAGAAGTCACAGCTATGTATATTTTACATGTACTTCCTTGGAATTGAGCAGTCAACGCAATGTCCAAACTAGATCTAATTTGTTACTGTAAATAACTAAATGATGATTATCAAAAGGCTTCGTGTTAAAGATTCACATTCCTTTAATATTTTCAGCAATATTTCTATTTTTAAAATGTTCATTTAGGAGGATTTAGGCCAAGCCTTACTTGTAAAAAGCTTCTAGTTTTTTGACACTCTTGGGCAGTAGTGGATTTGAGGAACATGCAAACCATGCAATTGCTTGAGGCCCCAGAGTTCAGGGTGCCCCCTGCTGGCCAAAAGAGGTTGGCAAAAAAAAGACAGTTTTGGTTCTGTGCTGATTTTTCCGTCCAAACACAGTGTTACACTATTTTAAAAAGAGACAGGTCGAGCACTAGGACCCAGCAAAAAACAACTTCTCAGTCGGAAGCCTATTTCTCTTTAGGCCGCTCACAAGCTCATCGATTGGCTCTGTTCTTGCTAACGTGTGATTGGCCGTCCCAGCGGTCACTCCGTAAGGACTACGTCAGCGTCTGGACTTTCAAACCATCCATCCATCCATCATCACACCTGCTTAATCCTTATCAGGGTAGCGATTTTGATTTGGCCAGTAGTCCGTGTTCACCTGCAAGTTGTTAACATGTATGTTTGTTCTGCCTGATTCACATCACATAGACATATTTTAATATCAGAAGTTTCATAATAAAATCCAATAACATTAGAATCTGTGTCTGTGTGCGTGCGGCTACCAGTCTGTGATAAGCCACCACTGACATGCCTCCAAGTGGAACTATTATCAAAATAATTCAGAATTTCTGCTTTTTTTTTTACTCAAAAATGAGGTATAATTATGTGTAAATGAGGTCTA
This sequence comes from Crenuchus spilurus, assembly GCA_036984385.1. Classification (NCBI taxonomy): domain Eukaryota; kingdom Metazoa; phylum Chordata; class Actinopteri; order Characiformes; family Crenuchidae; genus Crenuchus; species Crenuchus spilurus. Next base: position 23,593 of record BRDA01001443.1, on the reverse strand, counting down.
TTGACTATACAGTCTAAACATAAGTGTAAAATTGGTGGTAATGAATCTGAGTGAAGTTGATTATCAAGGTGTAACACAGAATTGGGTGATAATTACATTATTTTTTACAGTTTTATAATATTTAATAATTTATATTTAATTATTAATATTATTTTATTTTATTATTATTAATAATAATGATTATAGTTATTAGTATATTATTAATATTAACTATTCATTTCTAATAAAATATGACTAATCATGTTTAAGTAATGTTTAAAATGTATGTATAATAAATAATATTTATTAATAATCAATAATAATAATTTATGTTTAAGCCTGTACCGCATCATAACTATAAAAAAGAATCCGTTTGATCAGGGCCCCCAAACATGACATTGCTTGGGGCCCCAGAACTTCCAAATCCGCCCCTGCTCTTGGGCGATCTTGTATGCACAACTCTTTTGAGGTCTATCCACAGATTTTTAAATCCACCCCAATGCTTAACGGCTGCAAAGATATTATTTTAAATTATATTAAATTAATTATAATTATATTATTATATTAAATTAAATTTGATATGTTTTGCTGATTACAGACAAGAACTTCAGTGAACAAAAGAACAAAAGAAAACATTGTGAGTCCACATGACTTCAAGGCATCAAGCTTGTTCAGATTTCTTTTACTAGCGTTTGACACTGAATTTTGTGGTGAGGATGCAGGAAAGTGTTCTTCTAAAGCTCATCATTATACTAGTGAGATTTTGCTGTACAGCTTTAATTTTAATAGATAATTAGTTCATTTTTTGATGACATTATAAGATTAGGAGAATTTAGTCCCATGCACCAACATTAACATTACGTGTCCAATGAATGAGGTCAGTTGACTACCTGAATACACTGAATCACCAGGTTATTCCATCAATGACTTTTACTTCCCTGATGACATGGGCATACTCCAAGGTGACAAAGCCAGGAGTCATTGGGCTCAAATGGTGAGAGTGATTCAGGGAGCATGACATCATTTACACACATAGATTGGCCACCACAGAGTGCAGACCTGAACCCCACTGAGAATCTTTGGGATGTGCTGGAGAAGACTTTGCGCAGTGGTCCAGATCTCGCATCATCAGTACAAGATCTTAAATTAATGCAACTCTGGACAGAAATAAATGTTGTGACATTGCAGAAGCTTGTGGAAACGATGCCACAGCGAATATGTGCTGTAATCAAAGCTAAAGGTGGTCCAACACAGTATTAGAGTGTGTGACCTTTTTATTTTGGCTGGGTGGTGTACTTTGTCTGATGATAAGCTGGTACTGTCGATTAGCTTATTTCCTGCAAATGTTTCACGCAGCCTCAGGAAAGCCGTGTCTGACACCTCTGAGCAGTGTCTGACGCAGAATTACCCTTTCCAGAGAAACAGTGAAAGCTGCGATGAGTAGCACATTTGGATTTTTAACCTTGTTCTGTGTAGGAATTCACTGGAGTAACCCCTCCTCCCCATGCCCTGGGCTTCCTTCCACAAACATGCTGATTTCTCAAGCACTTACGCTTCAAACTTCCAAAAGTTACAAATGGAGCAACACAAACATCAAGTACGTCATAGCAGATTCCTTTCAAACAGTCCATATATCAGGTATGTTGTCATAATGAGCTGTAAAAGCTTTTTAGGAGAGTATTTTTACTCTTTTCTATAATGAAATGATCCTGTTCTTTTAACAGACTAACATAAGTGTAGACCATTCATCAAAATTGTAAGGACATGTGAGGCATAAAGGAAGTGGACATCAAGTTTGCACAGAATGCTTCAGAACAGCCACTAAAGATTAAGTGATTTAATCAAGTCTTAACTTCTGCACTGTGGTAAGTGTATGTATCAGTGTGGAGGGGCATCAGGTTCAATTTTGGACTGTTAAAACTTACAAATAATACAAATAAAATACCAAAAACAGCAATCAGCGTATTTCTATAAAGAAAAATTCAACTAGGGGCGGCACGGTGGCTTAGTGGTTAGCACGTTTGCCTCTCAGCGCTGAGGTCTTGGGTTCGATTCCCCATCTGAGCGGAGTTTCCATGTTCTCCCCGTGTCTGCGTGGGTTTCCTCCGGGGTCTCCGGTTTCCTCCCACAGTCCAAAAACATGGAGGTCAGGTGAATTGGGTACTCTAAAAATTGTGTGTGTGTGTGTGTGTGTGTGTCACCCAGCGATGGACTGGCACCCTGTCCTGGGCTTAGTTGAATAGTGTAATACCCTGTGCCCAGTGAGGGGGTAGGGGACTAACCACAACCCTGATAAGGATTAAGCAGGTGTGATAATGAATGAATGAAAAATTCAACTAGTCTTTAATCTGTGATTGTAGAAACATTATATTCATTATTTTTCTTACAGTACTTGAGCTGCTGGGATTAATAAAGCTAGTAGTCCAATTCAGTTTGGATAACATTTACATGGGGGCTCTGGGGTCATTTTCGTCTTTCACAGGAGGTCCTCCTGGAGGTCTCCATGCATCATACTCTACCTGAGAGCTTTATGTGATAAAATCCATTACAAAGACAACCAGCTTATTACACAAGAATAACACAGACTTATTATAATCACAGCTGCAGGTACAAATGAACTGTGATTATCATGTGTCAGATCTACACTGAACAAAAATATAAAAGCAACACTTTTGTTTTTGTTCCCATTTTTCTTGAGCTGAACTCAAATATCTAGACTTTTTCTAAAAGTCCTTTTTCTCTCAAATATTGTTCACAAATGTGTCTAAATCTGTGTTAGTGAGCACTTCTCCTTTGCCAAGATAATCCATCCACCTCACAGGTGTGACATATCAAGATGCTGATTAGACAGCATCTTACGCCAGCATCTTATGCTGGTCACAATAAAAGGCCACTCTAAAATGTGCAGTTTCATCACACTGCACAATGCCACACATGTTATAAGTTTTGAGTGAGCATGCAATTGGTATGACTGCAGGAATGTCCACTAGTGCTGTTGTCTGTTAATTGAATGTTCATTTCTCTACCATAAGCCGTCTCCAAAGGTGTTTCAGAGAATTTGGCAGTACATATAACCGACCTCACAACTGCAGACCACATGTAACCACACCAGCTCAGGACCTCCACATCCAGCATCTTCATCTCCAAGATCATCTGAGACCAGTCAACCAGACAGCTGCTGCAACAGTTGGTTTGCATAACCAAAGAATTTTTGCACAAACTGTCAGAAACCGTCTCAGGGAAGCTCCTCTGCATGCTCATCGTCCTCATCGGGGTCTCCACCTGAAAGTTTTTCGATGTCATAACTGAATTGAGTGGGCAAAGGCTTATGTTAGGTTGGAGAGGTGTTCTCTTTACATATGAATCCCGGTTTTGTACAGATGGCAGACTGCATGTATGGTGTCGTGTGGGTCAGCGGTTTGCTGCCAATGTTGTGAATCAAGTTGCCAATGGTGGCAGTGGGGTAAAACACCTCTCCAACGTGCCATACGCCATCAAATGTGAGCATTTGCCCACCCAAGTCAGTTACAAATATCTATATCTTTCTATCTGTCAAAATGCATCACCCATGGTTCTCTCAGACCACACCCAGATCTTAATTAATGCAGTATCATAAACCACATTGACCAGTGTGTGGTACCCTAGTAAGATCTGGATGTGATTTGTTATTTAGGTGACTATTGCATTTTAAAAATTGCTAGTAATGTTAGCCTCAATGCTCCGGTTCTAAACTCACTTCACAGACCTATCAATGCATACACACTGGTGCCACTGCCACTCCAGGGGCGTGGCACCAAATTCTGGGCCCTATGGACAAGCAGTGCCCAGGGCCCCTCGCCCCTATTATATATTATTTCCTTTAATATTTAAAGTACAATAAAATTCCAGACTCCTCAAGTCCCTCACCCCACTTGGGACCCTGGTAACTCAGTCCCACTTTTCCCCCCACTACCACGCCCCTGGTCCAGTCCTCTGAATACCTCCAAATAATCATTCTAGTGCACTTCCCTAACTAACCTGAGCCCTGAAGACATTTCTCTGAACATTCTTCATACATGCCATTTATACTCACTGGCCACTTCATTAGGTACATACCTTGTGCACCTGTATGGTCACTGGAGCTGAAATGGACAGTAAGTGTAGATATAAAGTGTATACTGACATTATATCAGGAACATCAAACTTAACGGATAGTAACTGACGAGTCATACATCCTGCTTCAGTCATTTCCATCATGAGTTAGCAGTTATTCATTCTACACTATGGGGTCCAGTTAAAACAGTCTCGTATAGCTTGGCTATTCACAACTATGCAGAGAATTAATCTGACATCACACCATGAGCTGGCTGCCCATATAGTCCTCCAGGTGACACCACCGTGTTTGGCATCAATAAACAGATTCTGCTTATTTTCAGGGTGTAGGAAAAAAAGGTGACTCATTAAATCACACGTACTTTTTTCTTCCATTGCTCACAGATTCAGGTTTTGTGTTTTTTAAACCACTGCTAGGCCAGTATTTTGGGACATGCCTTGCTTATACATACATTTTGCAAGCATAATTTTCTTTACTGCAAAGATCATTAGCCAGATATTTGCTTTGGTGGAATATTCTCAACACGTAGACTGACGTGGTAGTGACATGTGTTTTCACCCAATTTTTCCACAATGTGTTTGGTGCCAATTGACTCACCCATTCGTTGACTCTCTCCATCACTTGTAATGTCTCTGACTCTAGGAGGGTGCAGACTAACACAGGCCTCCTCTGATGCATGTGAAGTCAAGCTCCGCCTCTTTTCATGCCGCTGCCGATACATCGTCGCCGGGTATCCAACGCGCTTGGAGGAAAGCGCAGGATCCCCAGTTCTGATGTATCGCCTGGCAGACGCCTGAGCCAGCCGACATTACTTAGTAGTGCTGGGGAGAGAGTGTCATCTTACCTGCCAATTTTGCTGAGCAAGCAACATTATCAGGAATCAAACTCGCGATCCTCAGATCATAGTGACAGCATCTTAGAATTGTGTTTTTTAAGTGGAAACAGTTCCCATTGGTTTGCAGTAACGTGTATAAGGGCATCATTGTGCATTGGCCATGGAAACAGAAGTACAGTATATACAGTACGAAACTACTTATATTTATACTTCTTTCAGTTTGAATAATGGTGGAACAGTCTCTTATATTGTTGATATGCAATTTTGTGGTTTCGGCTGGTTATTATATCTGATTCATCACCCCCCCACACACACACACACTGAAATTTTTTTTATTACAAGTGGATTTTCTGCTTTGTGCCGAAAAAATAGAGGAACTGGACAGTGACTGAACGCTGGAGTTTCCTATTTTTACATCCTTCACTGTGACTTCAGAGCCACATCACTATTCAGAACACTTTGTAGACTGGTGTGGTAGTAGGGGAACCAACGGTTTTGTATGGAAAAAGTGGGGTAGGTCGAGTATTTCTCCAGTAAAGAATTCAGATTCAGATGTATGTCACACTCACTTTCACCAAATGACATTATAGTGTCTTCCTGTCACCCCACATCTTTTGGCCTCACTTTCCGTTATTGTGGTCGTACAAAAGAGGGGAAGTCTCCTGTTTCACAAGCCATGTACAAGGCCACAGCTATGGTCTGCCATGTCAAGAAATGTCCATTTTATTGGTGTCCACCGAATTTCTCTAGTATGCCAAAGATACAGGATGACACATCAGTCTCGACTAATATTTATTTATAAAGCCAATGCAATCTTCCTGAAATACTGCAACTCCTATATGTCAGGCTCATTTGAGGACGATATAAGCAAACCACGACTGTAGCTGCTTGATGGTCACATGACTCTCTATATAATGTATTATACAGGATACTGTACAGTCATATACAGGAAACTGTAATCTCCTATACGAGATATATTTTCCCCTTAACGTGTAGTTACTTTTGGTGCCTGAAGTTCACTTTGCTTTCAAACTGAAGCTATTAAGCTAAAGTAGCTAATAAGCAGTGAAAGTCTGACTGTTCTGGTGATCCTTTACATTATATTTGGCTATTTTTACTGTCAGTTTGCACAAATCCTTCAAGAGAACAGACTCCTTTAGTCCATTTGCTTCAATGTCTGTCTTTCAAAAACTGGTTCTTGGGTATTTCGGTTTAAAAATCACCTTCACTAAACATCCTTTCACTTAAAAAAACCTTGAACTTTCACTTGCGCTGAAAGTCACCAGGCTGAAGTGATCAGAAGTGTACAGGAAATCTACAGCTAAAGACAGGAAAACAGGACCTATATCGCTTCTACTAAATCTGCAGAGTGCTCTTCTGAAGAACTGTGCAAAGTGGAGATGGTGAGAAGATGAAAGGTCGACGAGATCAATGACAGGAAAAACGACATACAACCAAAACGTGAATGATGTGTATTAAAAATCCTTACATAACACATTTAACTGCCTGGCACTGGGCATATTTACATGTACATGTCTTGTCCTGCAGACATTAAAATCCAGTTTATTGTCTTTCTTTGACTGCATTATGTGGTGGTGAACCTCTATACCTGGAATATCAAAGTTTAAAGCATCCTATCTAAAGTGAGGCCTAGTCATTTACAGCACCATTAGAAATGAACACTGAAGTCATCCAGACTATGAAGGAACACATAAGGAATCATGTAGTAAACTTAAAAGTGTTAAATAAACCAAAACATGTTTTAGATTTTACTTCAAAGTAGACACACAACTGATGTCTCAAACACATTAAGAGGCAATAAATGCAAGTCATGAACTCTTGACAAGACACAGCTGTTAACTGAAAGCCATTCCAGGTGACTACCTCATAAAGCTGACTGAGAAAATGCCAAGAAAGCTGAGCAAGAGGTGCCTACTGTGAAGAATGTCAAATATAAACATGTTCTGGTTTTTTTACTTGTTTGTAACGACAAAGTCAATTATAATGAACTGCAGTCAGGTGGAGACCTCGATGAGGACGATGAGCATGCGGATGAGCTTCCCTAAGACGGTTTCTGACAGTTTGTGCAGAATAATGAATAACCACTGAATGTCCAAAAGGTGTGTCCAAACATTTGACTGGTACTGTAGTGTAAACTCTAGAGCTGCCTCTTCTAATTGATAATTTCACAAAAGATGGAAGAAGAGCAGTATATCTGCCAATTTGCAACAAAATAGTGCCATTTCACTGAGCCACGAGCATGCTAGCACCAACTGAACCTGCACAATATAAGACACAGATTCACTGGAGCTAAGCAGGTCTGGGTCTGGTTAGCACTTGGATGGGAGACCTCCCAGGAAAACCTTGTTTAAGTGTTGGAGGTGCTATTCCTGTGCGGCTCTCAGTGTCTAGGACATAGAATCATGTGAATGCCATTTTTCAGATGAGACACAACTGACGGTCCCAATTCAGAAAGAGTTACCCTGAAAACGGGCTTAGTCTCTCCTCACCTGTGTAATAGCTAATGTGTAGTAAGAGTTCTGGTGTGGACCAGCTGTTGATCACCGGTGGTCTTTGAATGTCTAGAAAAGCTCAACAGGAATGTAACTTATAAATTTTGTAATTTATTATGTAATTTATAAATTTTTATTTATCATTAAAAAATAAAAAACTGGATCCAAATTTGAGACTGAACAGCTTCTGTAGCATTAAAAAATTCTAAAATACTATATAAAGTCTAAAACATGTCATAGCAGATGAAATGAGCTCGGCCTGATGGTTTGGGATCTGGTCATGTGACCGGAAGGTTGCCGCTTTGATCCCCGGGCACGTCATGACTGAAGTGCCCTTGAGCAAGACACCTATTCCACAACTCCTCTCCAGGCGCTGTAGATAGGGCTGCCCACCGTGTGTGTTTTACTGCACGGATGAGTTAAATGCGGAGGTCAAATTCCATTGTGTGCAATATCACGTTGGTCAAAAGTGAATTTATCTAAAAATCTAATCTGAACATTTAACAAACATTATTTTCACATATTTACCAGCTACTTTAAAGCTGTAATCTCTTCTAAAAACTCAACCACCAGCTGGAAACATAATAAAAACTATATTAACTTTAGCTACATTAGCCTTATCTACATTGGCCTTAGCCTTCAGCATATCCTATAGAGCACCTATGATAACTTCCTGTGTAAATATAAATAATCTGTGACCACAATGGCAAGTGTACAACATCCTAAAGCATGAAAATGACTTAGTAATTCCTGGGAACAATATTTTTAATTCATAGCCACAACTAAACTAAGATGTTGGAACAAGATAGTTAAGGCATGTCCACAACTTACTAAAGCATGGGAACAAGATAGTGAGGGTGTTCTCACAACTAATCAAGGCATGGCCTTGACGTGCCAAGGTGTAGGAATGAGATAGTCATGACATTGCCATAACTGATTAAGGCAGGTGAACAAGATAGTGAAGGTGTGGCCATGAACTATTAACGTGTGGGAACAAGATAGTTAAGGCACAGCCATGACTAAACTAAGGTGTGGAAACAAGATAGTTAAGGCACGTGCACAACTTACTAAGGCATGGGAATGAGATATTTAAAGATTAATATAACTTACTAAAGCATGGGAACAAGATAGTGAGGGCATTCTCGCAACTTAAGGCATAGCCATGACATACTAAGGTGGGGGGAATGACAGTCATAACATGGCCATGACTGACTACGGCATATGAACAAGATAGTGAAGATGTGGCCATAAATTATTAATATGTGGGAACAAGTTAGTTAAGGCATAGTCACAACTAAGGTGTGGGAAGGAAGTAGTTAAGGCATGGGAACGAGATAGTTAAGGTGTGGTCACGACTTACTAAGGCATACTGGATTTGGTTTACTGGAAAAACAATTACAATCTGCTAATCAGAAAAATAGATTAACCAGAATTTCTGCTAAAAGAGAAAAAAGTGGACCCCTCCCCTCATCCCCAAAGTTTTATATTCTCTCACTTTTGACCCTATAAACGCTTTTCATTTCCAAATCTAGACATTGCTGTAACAGATTATACGTCCATCCATTATCTTCTGCTTACTCCTGATCCAGGTCGTGGCGATTTCCTTACCCCTTCACCTGGCACACCTCAGGGCATTATACTATCTTAGCTAAACACACAACAGGGTACCAATCCACTGCTGGGCAGACACACCAAGACAACGTAGAGTATGTAATTAATTAGCCAAAACAAAATATTGTGGGACTGCAAATAAAAATAACAGTGAAACTGGAATCACTAACAGATCATCTACATTTTCTTTTTTTTCCACTGAAATAAAATTGTTGAGAATATAAACTGAAAGCTGGCCTAAAGTGAAAGCAGTCATTTAAAAATACTCAAATTAACTGAACATTTTGTAAAAAGTACTCAATTCCAATCAGTAAGGAGTTCCTCCTCAGCTCAGTCTGAGTAAATGAAAAATAAAATGTATGTAAATCAGGCTTGACCTCCAAACCCCCACACACCCACCCCCATGAAGAGTAATCATTATGTGGAAATTCCTTGGAGATGCTATATAAACCAACCCGCATCAAGAGCAAAGAGCAAAGACCGAGACGAGACATCAGGGAGAACTTCGAGACTCCAGCATGCCTTCTTTGACGAGTGAGTGAAAGGACCAGAAGTAGTGATGCTGGCTGACTCACTTCCTGCCTTCACTTTCTTTGTCTCTTTATGCAGATCTCCAGCTTCTACTGGCCATTCTGCTGCCTCTGGGTGCCCTCAGTAATCCAGTTGCTGACGACGGCCTAACTTCAGCAGACCAGCCCGAAATTTCAGGAGAAGGACTGCAGGATGTCATTGCTTTCCAGCACCACAACTGGGTGAAGCTCACTGAAACTCTCTATACAGACATCAAGATGCTACTGGATGAGCAGGTACGTTATACTCCCACTTATACGTGTAAACAAGGCAAATACGACAGGATATCAAATTTAGTATTAATACTAATAGGTTTTTGAAATACAGACACTACGGTATTGTTAGATAATACTAGTGTATACTATTCTGTACAGCATTAAACCTGTAATAGTGTTTTTAAATGTTTTTTCACAATTTTTACTTTTAAAAATGTTCAATTTTTAATTTGCAAAAAAGTACATTTTTAATAATTTAAATAAAAAAGTAAATATTTTACACTCATAACATGTAAAAGTGACAAAGAACCTTGAAACATCACTTGTCACTTTGTGTGTAATGAAGATAAAATATTAACTTTTTTAATTAAATTAAACTTTTCCCCCCCACAAGAGTCTAATTTTAAAAGCTGCACTACTACTTGACTTTTATCTCATTTTTAGTCTTTTTTACGTTTGAGTTTCTAATCTCTGTTGGGTTTCATTTGGCCCTGGACGTGCTTTACTGTTGCGCTCACTTTTCGCATTTCTATGTGGTTTCATTGCAAACACCTCACCGCAGGTGAACTCTCATTGTTTAGTCTGACTCAAGGTCATGTCATACTTTCACTTCTACTGAGGTAGCTTTTACCTGAACGCGGTTTTTAGTTTCCCCTAACTCGCTCTGATCTTTCAGTTTGAGAGGGACTTTGGGGAACCACCGAAGAACATGACGTACTACTCCAGCGTGAGGATCCCAACTCTTCTACTCAAGCCATCGGACGGCTGCTTATCAAGGAAGTTCAATAAAGTAAGTCGACAATGTTACAGAAAGTACAGGATTCACTAAACCGCTAAAAGAAAGCAGCTAATCTGAATTTCAAACCTCAAAACTGTCATTCATTACAAATTTTAATAAGATCTGAATTTTCAATCTTTAAATGTGCAGATTGTATTTTATCAGTGGACACCACTCATTTTTATTAACACAGCTGCCACCATCATCATCATTATTAGTAGTAGTATTGGTGGTGGTGTTAATGATCAAGATTCTACCCAAAAGTTTTATAAAGCAGGTTTTCTCCGCTGCCAAGTATGGTGGTGGATGCTTTATGCGCCAACAATTACGCCTACTTAACAAAACCCCTCGTCAATGTGTGTTCTACAGCAAACATGCCTGAGGCGGCTTTACGATGGTCTAACGACGTACTCGGAGTACATGATCTATGTGGAGAGAGAGAACCTGACATCAGTTCAGCTCTTTGATGTCAAACAGCAGATCAGCAACTTATTAAACATCATCAAAGACAAAGTAAGTAGCTGAGTTGATTTCACAGCAGTAGAGAGGTTATATAGGAGACGATCACTTGTTAGAAAGCTCGTAATGCTCAACATGGACACAGCTCCACCTTTCTTGAGAAAGGCCCAATCAGGTTGCTGGCTATGCTGTCTCAGAGTGACACACTGCTTCAAATGAAAAGACATGTTCAGTTTGGAGATGTACAATATGTAAACATGCACTCACTGGCCATTTCATTAGATACACGTAGTTTGTATCTACACTTACTGTCCATTTAAGCTCCACTGAGCATAGAGATGCACTACAATTACAGACTGTAGCCCATGTTTCTCCGTTAACCTCCTTTCACCTGTTCTTCAATGATCAGGACACCACAGAGCTGCTGTATGCTCAGTGGAGCTAAAAAAATGGACATATACAAGGTGGTAAAGTGAGTGTATGTACATACATTCATATATATTTGACTAGACATTGTGGTTTCAACAGAACCATGAAGGAACGACTAAACGACTTCATGTTGAATGAAACTCTAACCATTTGCATCTTTAGGTACATGATGCCGAGATCCAAACAAAATCCATCAGCGCGTTACCGGACGGCTCAGCGTGGACGCAGAGGACCGTCACACACTCCGTTCTGTACAACTTCTCAGAGTTCCTGAAGGACATGCACAGAGCACTTAAATTCATTAACAGTGCAAGGAGCAAAAACAACAAGAAGGAAACCAAGGAGTCTGAGCGGCCTTCAGAGAAACACCCGCAACAGTAGTGTAATAAGCTGGTGATGACGAGATATAAATAGAACGTATTTATATTTTATTTATTTTTCTATTTATTCATCTGGATATTTGTTTACCTCAAGAAAAAAAATAAATGGAATTGCATGTTATTTGTGTCTTTTTTTACTTTATGATGGTGACATTGAGCTTGAGGGCAACACAATTACAAACGTACAGACCACACACCAAATAAAACAAAATAATAAAAATAACTGGGATCCTGATACTGTCCATAACCATCCCCTTAACAAACAGGCAAAGTTTAAGACGCCTGCATCAGCTGAAGCAGGTTCATGGAGGCATGGTTTCACTTTCAGAGAGAAGATGCATCCACCTAGTTTCCTTTCACAGTCCAGAAACTAATCCTCAGTAGGAAAAGAAGGATGTTGAGATGGTTTGGTCGTTAGCAGCATGTTGTCCTCATCCCCAAAGCAAACTGATGAAAGAAAAGTACAATTATTTTAGACAATATTCACAGATCGTCAAAGCTTGGAGGCCAAATTTTGCTTCTTTAGTTTATATCTGGTGCCGAAAGGCTAACAGAGCTAACAAACACTAGAACTCAGTAATCACCTACAGAGCCCAGTCACAACACCAAACCAAACCTCTCAAATCATATGCAGAACTTAATTAACCCTCTGTTGTCTGAGGGTATTTATAAAACTTAAATGTGAGGTTTTTTTACTCATTCAGTGGTTCCTAATAGATTTGCACGAGGTATCGATAGTTCATAACTTGTTCGATACGACGACGCTTCAAACAATTTGATCCTGTAAAACTTGAAACTTGATACTTTTGATACTATAGCTAATAAACTGCTCAAAAAAATAAAAGGAACAATAAAATAACATCTTAAAACTCAGTGAATAAAATATTCCAGTTGAAAATCTTTATTTATTACATAGTGGAATGCGTTAAGAACAAAATAACATAAAAATGATCAATGTAAATCAGAATTAT
>BRDA01001440.1:19300-48110 GCA_036984385.1 Crenuchus spilurus | reverse complement strand
CATACAGGCTCAGTTTCATTTTAATTGTAAGTATTGATATTTATTAGTACTCTTATTGGTACTTGGTATCGGCAAGTACTTAAATGTAAGTACTTAAATGTAAGGACTTGTACTCGTACTCGGTTTTAAAAAATGTGGTATCGGTGCATCCCTAATACTTTCTGATAGTAAGTTTGTATTCAGCCTGATGCTCACCAAAGAGGTGAATTTTGAATAAGAGTTTCACATGAGAGCAAGTGGTCAGTCAGACTCCACTACAGAGAAGAGCAAACACATCCTAAACCTGGTGAGCCTTAATATAAACTAAACAATATGTCAGTACAGTCGGTCAATCAGTAAGTTGCAAATTATACTGTATTAACTATTTCTGCATATACAGTATAAAAGTCAGACTTGGATTCATGTCTATCAGCAACACGGTCCATATGTAAAGGCTATAATTGTATCTATACTTTTGTCCATAATACTGTTCTGTATAGTGTATTGTTTATATTTATACCTTCGCATTATATTTATATTTAACCACTGCTCTGTGGAAAACTGGGACCTTGGGATTAAAACTTCATTCCACCTCATGCACAACATGGGATGCAAATGACAATAAAGTTTTCTTGAATCCGTTGAATCAGAGTGGCATTAATGACTATTAAGTATGTGACGTGAAGATCGATTGACATTTCATTTGAACGTCTCTTGTGTTCTGTTTCTTTCTCCTAGTGATGAGTCGCAGTATTGTGCGTCAGAGTAAGTTCCGGCATGTTTTTGGACAGGCTGCGAAGGCAGAGCAGGGTTATGATGACATCCGGGTTTCTAAGGTGACATGGGACAGCTCCTTCTGTGCAGTCAACCCAAAGTTCTTGGCTGTTATAGTGGAGTCCAGTGGAGGAGGAGCCTTTTTGGTTCTGTCTCTTTCAAAGGTAAGATGCTGAAGAGGCCATTGCCTGTCAGTCCATTCAGGTAACTTCCAGATTGTTCTACAGTTTTGTTTTGTCTATCCTGAAAGTAATTAGTCCTAAAAGTCACATTTAAGAGAATATCTGACTGAGGTTTGGAGAAGAAGCTGAGGATCTGATGCTTGTGTTGCTCTATTTAGAAGTTAAATCCAAACTGGCTACATATTTAGTCAGTAACATTATTGGAGCTTAGTACATATTTGTTGAGGAGCGTGAGCTTAGCTGAATTTTGTCACTCTATATTAAGGACACCACCTACCCCCTTTATGCAAGGGACAGACTTCAGAAGAGTTTTTCATTTTAAAACAAGGACCTGTTATGTTAACCATATATTGTTTTTAATCTTTCATAATCATTTTCATGATCAAAATATCAATCAGCTAAGTGTATATGAATAAAATGGCAACCAGATACTAGTTACTGCTGGATTTTTTTGTTGTTTTTGTTGTTCACTAAAGCCAATATGTGTCCAAATGAAGGACACAGCTTTTTTCTTTAGTATGAGCTGCTCGAGCTGCTTAATTGGCTCAGTGTTTGAGTTCTCCTCCATGTTTGTTCCTTGTTGTAGACTGAATTGGGCATAGTCATGTGACAACACATGCGGTACATGTTTTTAAGGGGACAGTGCATGAATGCACACAATGGGGAAACTTTTAAAACTGGAGTAGGTAATTTTGTAGAAATTAATAAACACTAACTTTCTCGGCCATGTATTTGTTTGGCGGTGCTCATGTGGAGTCTCAATATGCAAATGTCTGTGTGTGGGTGGGTGGGATGAGGTAAGTAGGAAGGTGGACAGGCATGTAGGTTATTCAGTCATTTTGTTTGGTCTGAGTGAAATGATTGGACCGGGTTTTACAATTCTGTGGCCTATATAGAAAACAGTTCTTTCTTTATGTGTTCAGAATGCTTGATTTGCTGATCGCTATCAGACTGTAATGAGTTTTTCATGAAATATATTTGTTTGCAAGACAATTAACCTGCTCTGTCTTTTTAGAATGTTTAAAAATGATCAACAGAATAAGAACAAGTCATTGAAATAATCAACATGGACAAGATCACATCAGTTATCAGAGGTATCAAACTCCAGTTCTGGAGGGCTGGTGTCCAGCACAGTTTGGTGATTTCTCTGCTCTGACACTGCAATTAAACCTGGTAATTACCTGCTGAGTTTAATCAGGTGTGTTTGATTAGGAAGATCACCATACTGTGCAGAACTCCAGCCCTCCAGGACTGGAGTTTGACACCACTGAGTTAGAAGTTCTGAATGTCAGATTCAATTAATTTTCAATTAACTGCCAAGCCCTAATTCCTGGGCATATTATCCTACTGGAATCTTTTCAGAACTGACAAAATATCATAGATTCTGCCACATACCAGAATTTCCTTATGGTCAGTATGATTTAGATCTACATTTGATATTTTGTGTTTATCAGATTGAATTGTGTAGTCTCTTTTTACAATCGCTTGGACATGGTACTGTTAAGTGTACACCCGACTGTTCTGTCCATCATTATGCAAAAGAGTAGCACTGGGTTTGAGAAATTTTAAATGCCTTTGGTGACTTCAGGGGGTGACACAGTGGCTTGGTGGTTAGCACGCTCGCCTCTCAGCCCTGAGGTCTTGGCTTCGAGTCTCCATCTGGGTGGAGTTTCCATGTTCTCGCTGTGTCTGCATGGGTTTCCTCCAGGGTCTCTGGTTTCCTCCCACAGTGTAAAAACATGGAGGGCAGGTGGATTGGGTACTCTACCCAAGTGCGTATCTGTGTGTGTGTGTGTGTGTGTTCATATGTGTGCACCCAGCGATGGATTGACACCCTGTCCTGGGCTTTGTTGGGATAGTGTAATGCCCTACCCTGCGGCCAGTGAGGGGAATAGGGGACTAACCGCAGCTCTGATAAGGATTAAGTGAGTGGGATAATGGATAGATGGATGGATAGATTGTCACTTCAAAAGGTCAGAAAGACGTCAACACTCAAATCATGCTAATTGACTCAAAGCTAACAACAAAGTTTGTAATTGTTCATTTTTTGATCAGTAACCAATGTTTCTCAGCATTTCCATTCAGTTAGGCCTAAGGGGAATAAAACATTAGTCAAACAAAATGTTTTTATGTAATTGTCAAACACAGTTATTAACATTGCTTTTCTAATTTCCACAGCATGGCACATTTTGACATTGTCCTTGCTTTGCCCTATCTTAGTTGGATCTATCTGGGAGTGGTGGCCATTTAAAGATGTAATTGTATTAAGTTTGCATTCTAATATACACAGAGAGGCCACAACATTAGTACTACTCAGGAATTAAGCAGATAACACTTATCATCTCATAACAATGATGGATGTGAACTTCTGGGATATATTAGATGGTTTGCAAACCCTCAGTTCTCAATGATGAAATCTTGGATGCTGGAAGAAAATATGAAACATGCAAACCTGAGTCACATTGAAAAGGACCAAATAGTAATGATCAGGTAACTGCGTCAGAGCATCTCCAAAGCATCAAGACTTGTGACATACTCCCAGTCATGAGTGGTCAGTACCTACTGACAAGTTCCACCAAAACCTATTAAGCATTTCTTGGATGTGCTGGAACAGTAAGTCTAATCTGCAGCATCTCCAACTCACAGCTTACAGGATTTAGTAACTTGATGCCAGATATCAGAGGATACCTTCAGTGATATTTTAGAGTCTATGACTTTGTGGATCAGAGCTGTTTTGGTGGCACATGGATGACTAACAGTTTGTTAACCATATTAGGTTTTAATGTTATGGCTGATCAGTGTATATTTCATTAGCCAAAATTGTACCCTGACAGGAGTCTCCTAGGCTGGGATTGAGAAGTATAGTTCTAGTGTTCTCATACAGTTTGCCATTGATTATCATGATCATCACAATATATTTAAATGCATTTACAGTGGAGCCTCTGTTATCGTTTGGCCTAGTTATTGTACAATTTGTTTATCGTCAACATTTTGTCCAGTTATTTCTCATCTACCTGGTTTTGGTCGACATGCCCATGTGACTCTGCTGATTTCACGAAATCAAAAGCATCCACTCATGCATTTGTCACATATTTGTTCATATTTTAAAGTGTCTGGAACAGATTACTTTAATTGACATTATTTCTTATAGGAAATATGGCTTCAGTTATCGTTCATTGCGGATATTGTCGGGCACTTTCAAATGGATTAATGATGAAAACCAAGCTTCCACTATAATGTTCAGTGCCTTGCAAAAGTATTCACCCCCCTTGGCATTTTTCGTGTTTTGCTACCTCACAACCTCAAATTAAAATGGATTATTTGAGGGTTTGCATCATTTCATTTACAGAACATATCTACAACTTTGAACATTTGATTTTATTTTTATTGTGAAGCAAACAACAAATAGGACAAAAATGGCAGAAAACTTCAGTGTGCATAACTATTCAACCCCTAAAGTCAACTTCATAGAACCACCTTTTGTGGCAATTACAGCTGCAAGTCGCTTTGGAAAAGTTTCTTTCAGCTTGCCACATCTTGCCACTGGGATTTTTACCCATTGCTCCAGGCAAAGCTGCTCCAGCTCCTTCAGGTTAGATAGTTTCTGCTGGTTAACATAAATCTTCAAGTCTGACCTCAGATTATCATTTAGATTAAGGTCCGGGCTTTGACTAGGCCATTCCAATACATTTACATGTTTCTCCTTAAATCACTCGAGTGGTGCTTTAGCAGTATGCTTGGAGTCACTGTCCTGTTGGGAGGTGAATCTCCGTCCCAGTCTCAAATCACTGATGGACCGAAATAGGTTTTGTTAAAAAATATCCCTGTATTTAGCACCATCCATCTTACCTTTGACTAGTTTCCCAGTCCCTGCTACTGAAAAACATCCCCATGCATGATTCTGCCACCACCATGTTTCACTGTGGAGATGCTGTTCTTGGGGTAATGAGATGTGATGTAATGAGAAATGGGGCATTTTCCTTGATGGCGGAAAACTTCAATTTTGGCCTCATCTGACCAGAGCACCTCCCTCCATACATTTCGGGAGTTTCCCACATGCCTTTTGGCAAACCCAAAACGAATCTTCCATAAAACCCAGCTCTATGAAGTATACAACTTTTTGTGGTTGCATGGACAGATACTGCAGTCTCTGCTTGGGAACTCTGTGGCTCCTTCAGGGTTACCTTTTGTCTCTGTGCTGCCTCTCTGATTAATGTCCTGATCAATAGTGTTGCAGCCTCTGGGGCCTTTCAGAATAGGTGTGTATACACTGACGGATCATGTGACAGATTGCACACAGGTGGACTTCATTTCATTTAGCATGTGACTTCTGAAGGTAATTGGTTGGATCAGAACTTTTTAGGGGCTTCATAGCAAAGGAGGTGAATACATATGCACATGCCAATTTTCAGTTTTTTATTTCACATACAATTCAGATTAAAAAAAAACATTTAAATACAGGGTGTAATGTAACAAAATAGGCAGCAAATATCAGTTTCAGACTCAGTACCTTTGTTAGTTCAGGCTTCATCAGTGTTACAAAATGATACATGAACTTAGCCATAGAAATGAAAACAATTGAAGTATTAGAAAGCTAACTGCTCCTCAGCCTACTCACCATGGTGGATTACAGCTGTTTGACACTTCTAAAAACAGGCTGACTTTCTTCTCCTTTGCATAGGTCATATGTTCAGTCTTAGCTTTTAGCTTCAGTCTTAGCAGTTAATTTCCAACTTTATCTTTTCCTTTTTTGTATCTTCAAATAAAAATGTAACTCCAAACCTTTATGTGTAGAACTCTGAGTGTGTTCTCTGGAATCTGAATCTGTATCTATACATCAGTGTTTCGGTGTTGTTTTATATTAAGTAAGCTGTAACAATGGCATTCAAGATGGGAAGAACACAGACGGCATGTTGATATTTCACATTTGTATATAACTAACTTGTAAAATAAAATAGATAGTTTCTTTACAGTCCCATATATGGTAGTGTTCTAGTTTTTATCTTCATTGCAGCCTGTTGTTCATCATTTGAAAAGCAGACCACTTTGAGTAACATTTGGGTTATAAATACAGATTCTCTTTAGGGAAGTTGGAGGTCTGTCATGAGTGTTAAGAGTTTGTTAGCATAGTCTTATATGCAGACCCATTACACAGAGACATGAGCATATATCAGCAGGGCTGAACAGACACACTATAAATACCCCTTGCCTGCCTTCTCTCCAGCGTCCAGTCCCATGCAGGTCAAAAGAAAAACTCCCTTTTCATCGCCTCGTCATGGGGTTATAAATACACATTAGGGTAGTGCAGGGTGGGGAGGGGAGCCTTTGGAACAGGAGAAATTCGGGGAAGGAATACACGTGTTCACACTGCCTGAGCTGGAATTGGTGGAATTATGGCACATGGAGGAACAGGGAACTTAGTGTATAATGTACAGACTTAGTTATTATGACTTCTAAGTGCTTAAAAGAATTGGTTCATCCAGAACGTTTTACACAATTTGACATAATATCCCCCTCATCTCAGAAGTGAATCTGTCGATACCTAATTGGAGGCCATATTTGGCATTTTTAGATCTAGAGCAACAGTGTAAACAAACAAACTCAAATTAAGTAGTCACCTAAATAGCCCGGTCACTTCTGTCAAAATACATCAACAAAGTGTCTCCAAACCTGCTTAAACTGGTCTTAAATAAGGACCCCCAGGCTTGTCTAAACTAAAGAAGCAAATGGCTTGCCTGATTGACTGTGGAAAATTGGGTAAATATGATTTCTGGGTAGACAATTTGTTACATTGTTCTAAGAATGCAGGTTATTGTAATAACCTGAGATGAGAGGTTTTTAGCAGAATCTGCCCTACATACAATACTGTGAAATCTGCGACCTCTATGCCATACTATACAAATTACTTGAAAATTGTTTAAGACTGTTTATCTTGCCAGTAAGTTTTTGTCTGTAAGAACACTGCATAACATTTGAAGAGAAACATAGAGTACAAACTAACAAGAATTACTGATGATTTTGGAAATGGTTAAGCTAATACACATAAAATAACATAATATTACCCATTTGGATTTTTAATTAATGTTGGTGCTTTTTGAATAAATAAATGCTTGTTGACCAGTTAAACAGTCAAGCATTTGTAATAAATTATATATAATTATCTCAGATTTCCTGCACAATACTGCGTCATACTGGATAAAATTAGCCACAGTTAAGATTTCATGGATTTACTGTATCATGAAAAAACTGCAGCCAATAAATAAATTATATAATATTAAAGGACTGATGATAGTTACAGGCACCCAGAAATGGGTAAACTTGCAGTTACTGCAGCATGCACTATACAAAAATGAACTTGATTATGAGGTTACTCCAAGACCCGGGCTATGAATCATTGGTCTAAATCTAAACTTTGATAATGAACATGTAGTTTTAGGTGTGTATAATGGCTGTCTCTATTGTTGTACTACAAATACAGCTCAGAGAAACTGATATAAATCAGCTCTGAGATCATTATATCAAAATTTCAAAAGCTTTTGTTGGCAACTACAAAAGCCATAAAAAGTAATGATGAAAACTCCGTCTGGCCATAATAACAGGTTAACTTTTTTTGTTTTATCGAGATGTCAAACTGTATATTTCATCATGACATAATGTTTTGAGATTATTTATATTTATAACACAATATAATACAACATTAATTCACAATCTCAGGAAAAACTCCTTCGTAGTGCTGTGATAATTAAAAAAAATATCTCGATTAAACAAATAAAATTAACTTGTTATTATAGAAAAACAGAGTAAAAAGGATATGTAACACCTTTGTTTTTTAGGGTTTCTGTTTGCAAAACAGTTCTCTTGCTTTATGCTTTGTTATTGTCCTTTTCTTTGCTATATATATCAGGTGGGACGTGTGGACAAAAACCATCCCCTGGTGGTAGGACACTCTGGGCCGGTCCTTGACATTGATTGGTGTCCTCACAATGACAATATACTGGCGAGTGGCTCTGAAGACACTACTGCCATGGTAGGTTTTCATCTTATCTTTATCGAGTTCATCTTCACATGTTAATATTCTAAATGGTGAAAATACTGAATGATGAAATGCAATATGATACATATTGTGTGAAGAAGCTTGGAAAGGATATCTGCATTCATTGCACACTTGACTACCTACATCGGAAGAAAAGATCACAGAGACCATAGTTTCAGTGAGACTAGTACTAAGTGGGTGTGGGATGAGGCTGGTATTTATAAACATATGTTAGCAGAATGCTCACAGTCAGAACTCTGTGCTCATATGAACCAATGGGGCTACATATTGGATCTGCTTACAGTAGGGTTTTGTAAAGATGAGTAATTTGAACTCAGCCCACACACAACACCGTACACACACACTTGGTGTTCCCATGCACACAAACACACACATATGTACACATCATTACAGCATTAAATCACCCTAACTCAGTCCTGAATTGATCACACATTATCATGATTTTATAATCTTACACACGTGTATATTGAGGCTATTTGTCTGTGTTAAAATACTGGTAATACATACACATCTGTTAACTATTTTAAATGATTCTATGTCAGATTCATCTGGGTTGTGTTTGATGCTCTGATCTTGAAATGGTAATGTCATTATGTTACATTACATTACCAATTGGAATGCCATTCTCTCTGTGCACTTCTGGGGAAAGTTATTGCAGCTGTCATCTGTAGCTGGGCGGTGCTCATACTTGGAGAACATGGATAATAATGCTTACGTAATATTACTGGTAATATTGTGGAAATTAATGCAATAAATACTCATTTATGTTGTTCAAGATTGGATTCATGTAACACAGTTGTTTTCATCCTAGCTCAGAGGACATTTTTAGCGCATAATTAGCCCTTACTTTGACCTTGATGAATTCATAGTACATGTTTCCCCTGAGCTCATAGGCAAAGAGGTCAGATCCACAGAGACAAGGCCTAGACAGATTTATGAAAGTTAGATATTTTTTACACTAATTAAATACACAGAGATGGACTGGTATTTATCTCTCCATAATTGACTAAGACACACTGTTAGACTTGCAGTGAACAGACCGTTGAGTTGTCTTTGGGAAAGATGTATATGTTTCTGTTTGACATGTTTTATTCCTGTTATAAAGGTGTGGCAGATCCCTGACCATACTCCATCCCGGTCAATCAGTGAGCCTATTGTGGTGTTGGAGGGACACTCTAAACGTGTGGGCATTGTCAAGTGGCACCCCACTGCCCGCAATATACTCCTCACTGCAGGTCTAGGACCCTAATCTTATATTTATATATATTTTTATATATATTCATCTTCTGTCTTGACCTTTTTACTTTATCTGAATTGCAGTACATTGGTTTTGATATGTGTGAATGTCTATGTGTATTGCAGGCAGTGACAATCTGATCATCATCTGGAATGTGGGCACTGGAGAACCTCTTATTACAATGGACGACCACCCAGACCTCATCTATAATGTCAGCTGGAACTACAATGGAAGCCTGTTTTGCACCACCTGCAAAGACCGTCGTCTACGTGTGTGTGACCCCCGGAAGAGAGAAGTGGTGGCAGTGAGTATGCAGAGTGAAAGGAAGAGTATTTTGTGGTCCATCCTAACACAAGCAGCTGGTATGTGGAATGTCTAGCGTACAATGCTATGGCACTGTACAGCATTAGGACTCCGCCCTACACACCCAGACATGCAGACATAGACACTTACATTCTATTGTAGATGTTTTTTGGGAATGTAACAGTTATCACTACACACATTCCTATGCTGCAAGGCTGCAGGATAGACCATAGACACCACAGAGAAATGCTAGTTCATAGTTATTAAAATGAAAAAACCTTTGCATGGGTAACTCACCCCAAGCACCATCCTAACGGAGATTTGAGTTAACAAACTGTGGAAAATGCACTTTTCAAAACAACAGTTCATATCTCATCAACATAAGCAAATGCAAAGTCTTCTTGTGTGATTCTGATTGGTTTGTCTCTCTGAGTGCTCTTGTGTTCTTGCAGGAGAGACTGGCCCCACATGAAGGCATCAGGCCGATGAGAGCTATCTTCACCAGGGAAGGCAACATCTTCACCACAGGCTTCACCAGGATGAGCCAGAGAGAGCTGGGCCTCTGGGACCCGGTTAGATCCACACTCGCACTGTGCACATTTGGGTCATGTCCTATATTTTTATGCATTTAATCACATTAATAACATACAAACAGTTCATTTCTGTTTCCCATCTTTGCAGACAAATTTTGAGGAGCCCATTGCACTTTTGGAGCTGGACACAAGTAATGGGGTCTTATTGCCATTTTATGATCCAGACACTAGCCTGGTATATTTGTGTGGCAAGGTAATTGTCAGAGTTTCTGTATCCGCTAATGATAATTTCATTCTAGTGCTCACTATTAAATTTGTCTGACTCAATGTCAATCTGCCCCCCTGTCTCTAGGGGGACAGCAGCATTCGATATTTTGAGATCACAGAGGAGCCTCCCTATGTGCACTACCTCAGCACATACAGTAGCAAGGAGCCACAGCGAGGAATGGGCTTCATGCCCAAGAGGGGAGTGGACGTCAGCAAGTGTGAGATTGCCAGGTCAGCCAGAGTTTGAGTGATTATATATGATGATTGGGTGTGGTGAGTTCTGAAGCATGCCAGAACAGATACACGGACTTAAAATGTATTTTGCATGCCATGACTGTGGTGTAAATCAGGAAGACCAGTGATCTGTTCACTGTAATTTGCAAAACTGATATCTTGGTAAATCAAATGGCCTGGGATTGAAGAATTACTTATCCAAAAATGCATTTTATATTACAAGGATCTAGATATCTAAAAATAGAAGAATTTTAGCTATATATTATACATAATTAGATTTTTTTTTGGTTGGATGAGGTTTGTTTTGCATCGTGAAGAGCATACAGGTTGGTAGTCACAGTGTGATGGTTTGCAGAAGGAGGTGGAAACATTCTAATAGAATATCTAATAAACTTGCACATTTGGTGTGAGTGCTGGGTTTTATTTGTGTATTCACATGCACACTAAAACGTAATGTAGTATAAAAGGACTAAACGTTAGCAAACGTTGAATACTGGATAGATTTTCACTCAGGATTGAGTTCCCTTGTCTTTGACTTTGTTCAGGTTATATAAGCTCCACGAAAGGAAGTGTGAGCCAATCATAATGACAGTTCCTAGAAAGGTAAGTATCTTCTTGTAAAAGGAAACACAATCGATAGTCATTTTAGCATGTAAATAGTAATGATTTTTGTGTAAAATGAGATTTTATATGTAGAAGGTCTTTGTCCATTTCTCATTGAACCCTGAATGTTCTTTCCGTTCCATGAATTAATTCCCGTCCTGGTAGTCGGATCTGTTCCAAGATGATCTCTATCCAGATACGGCTGGTCCAGAGCCAGCTCTGGAGCCAGAAGAGTGGATGGAAGGTCGTGATGAGGACCCCATTCTGATCTCCATGAGAGACGGCTACATCCCCCCAAAGAGCAGAGAGCTGAAAGTGTCAAAGAAGAATGTCCTGGACTCTAGGCCTGCACCTCGCAGGAGCTTGTCCTCTGTTGATGGGAGCAGTTTGCCAGTGAGTATAATGTTTATTTATCACTCTTTATCTTTCACTCATATCTGTTCCTTTTCACTCCGTTCAAATGAAGAATCCTTCAGAGCTACATAATCCTTCCACAAGCTTTATCTATCCTGTCCCTGACTTGCTTTCTATTTCTTGTTCCCTCTCTTTTTTCATTCTGCACTCATCCCTGAAACCCATCCCTTTTTCATCACCTTCTCTCTTTCATCTATCACTTTTTCTTCTTTGCTCTCCCCTTGTTCTTTTTACTGTCTGCTCACTAGCCTCAGTTGTTGGAGAAGCTTGTGGAGGAGATTCAAAGTCTGAAGGCCACAGTTCTCTCTCAAGAGAAGCGAATTTGTGACTTAGAGAATAAACTCTCCAAGTACACCAACGGCACTGTTTGATGGATTCAGTAAAGCAGTCATCCCTGTACACACTGCCCAATCCCCAATTATCCCTAATATATGCACTCATGTATACCATACTACCATAGTATTGATCCATTAATTGAGCCTTTATTAAAGTGCATTCACTTTTTACAGCTTCTGATATTGAGGCTATGAGCAATAGATGAAGTTTAAATGGTGGATCTTAAAAACACTCTAACTCATGCTTTACAGCATCTTTCCAAATGACATGTAAAATTATGAAGGACTTTCATTGCACATAAGCTACACGACACTAAGAATGTTATCAAATTATAGATGCCCCCAGTAGTTAGTCACTATATAATAGCCACATTCAACCTGCCCTGGTTCTGTGAGAGCCACTGTATGAACAATCCAGAACTTGAGTTTTTCATTGCTGTGATTCTGTTCTATAGGCCCAGGTATACATGTATAAACAAATTATTTCAGGTGCACTTTCTAACTTGATAGTATATTTTGTAGTTGCCAGATTCTTACTTTCCAACCCTAGCATATCTAATGTGTTGAATGTAAGGCAGTACAGTTGTTTTTGAAAATTTGCGAACCCTTTAGGCTTTTCTGTATTTCTGCATAAATATGACCTAAACATCATCAGATGTTCACACAAGTCCTAAAAGTAGATAAAGGGAACCCAGATAAACAAAAGAAACAAAAATATTATACTTGGTCATTTATTTATTGAGAAAAATGATCCATTATGACATATTTGTGAGAGGCAAAAGTATGTGAGCCTTTGCTTTCAGTATCTGCTGGGACACACCTTTGCAGCAATAACTGCAACTAAATGTTTCCGGGAACTGTTGATCAGTCCTGCACACCGGCTTGGAGAAATTTTAGCCTATTCCTCCATACAGAACAGCTTCAACTCTGGGATGTTGGTGGGTTTCCTCACATTAACTGCTTGATTCAGGTATTTCTACAACAATTTGATTGGACTAAGGTCAGGACTTTGACTTGGCCATTCCAAAACATTAACTTTATTCTTCTTTAACCATTATTTGGTTGAACGACTTGTGTGCTTAGGGTTGTTGTCTTGCTACATGACCCTCCTTCTCTTACGATTCAGAATAGAAGTCACAGATGTCCTGACATTTTCCTTTAGAATTCTCTGATATAATTCAGAATTCATTGTTCCATCAATGATGGCAAGCCGTCCTAGCCCAGATGCAGCAAAACAGGCCCAAACCATGATACTACCACCACCATGTTTCACAGATAGGATAAGGTTCTTATGCTGGAATGCAGTGTTTTCCTTTCTTCAAACATAACATTTTTCATTTAAACCAAAAAACTTCTATTTTGGTCTCATCCATCCACAAATATCCTTTTGCAATATCCTTCTGGCTTGTCCATGTGATCTTTAGCAAACTGCAGATGAGCAGTAATGTTCTTTTTGGAGAGCAGTCGCTTTCTCCTTGCAGCCCTGCCATGCATGCCATTGTTCAGTGTTCTCCTGATGGTGGACTCATGAACATTAACATTAGCCAATGTGAGAGAGGCCTTCAGTTGCTTAGAATTACCCTGGGTTGCTTTGTAACCATGCCCCAGGTTGCTCTTGGACCACTCCTGTGGAGGGTAACAATGGTCTTGAATTTCTTCCATTTGTACACAATCTGTCTGACTGTGGATTGGTGGAGTCCAAACTCTTTAGAGATGGTTTTGTAACCTTTTCCAAAAAGCAAAAACTCAACCCTTTTTCTGAGGTCCTCAGAAATCTCCTTTGTTCGTGCCATGATACACTTCTACCAACATTGTTGTGAAGTGCAGGCTTGATAGCTACTTTGATAGGTACCAGGGTACCCACTCACACCTGATTATCATCCCATTGATTGAAAACACATAAGTCTAATTTCACCTTCAAACTAGCTGATAATCCTAGAGGTTCACTCACTTTTGCCTCTCACAAATATGTCATATTGGATCATATTCCTCAATAAATAAATGACCAAGTATAATATTTATATCTCATTTGTTTAACTGTGTTCTCTTTATCTACTTTTAGGACTTGTGTGAAAATCTGATGATGTTTTAGGTCATATTTATGCAGAAATATAGAAAATTCTAAAGGTTTCACGCACTTTCAAGCACCACTGTATATTACACTGTGTTTACTGCAGTTGTTGCTGCCCCAGAACTGATGCGCATTAATATAAAAAGTCACCAAATGACTAAAGTAAGGTATGACCCATTACTTCCTTTTTTTAATAAGTCAAAATTATACAAGTATACTAATTCTCTGTGAAGTGTTCTTACTGTGGCTTCAACAGTACATTGTTAGTGTCCCTTTCATTTTTCTCACATTATACCCAGCACCCAGACTCATACATCCTAACCTATCCATCTTTGACCAACATTAAAGTTCTTTCACACAGCTTTTGTTATGCATTTGAAAATGTAAATATTATTTAAAATAAACAAAAACATGAAAAATAGCAAAATATCAAAACCAAAGACAAAAAAACTGAGTTTTGTGTGTTCTGTAGCAGATCATTTATGAGAATGATATCAATAAAAGATCTTTTTGTAAGAAAAAAGAAGTGTTCTGCTGTTGCATGCCCACACACATTCCTTAGTTAAATATGTAGTAGTGCATCTTGAGTCAGGTGTCCTGGTGAGTGGCTTAAATCTGAAGTGAAAAGTTGCTGCTCTCCTAAACACCACCATGAAAAAAGAAAAATCAGTACTTTTAAAATAACTAACAGTCTATTTTTCAGCCAGTGGCCAACATAAATGATCTTTTACACAAAATACTACCGTTAGTGGATCGTTAGAGGCTGCTTTCAGTGTGTCTAGCAAACGTTTTCAAAAGATTTGTTAAACCAACCAATAGATGCTAAACCAACATGGTCTATCCCAGGTTCTGTTGTGCAAGATTGAGTTCCAGCCTTAATCCAACAAATTGGAGTGTCCAAATGTATCTTAATGTTACAAGCAGGCATGAACTTAACTTTACAATGTGTTATAGATCCAGGGATGGGTATGTGTTTGCGATTTTTATGTGAGACTTCATCCCTGGTTACTCAAAACATTGTAATATTATAAGAAATGGGTTTGCAGAATCAGCTTTTTACAGAAACACAAATATTTATGCTCCAGGACAAAAACACTCTATGTGCAAAGTTTGCTCAGGTGCAATACCCTTTAGGTTCTTCACCCCGTCACTGTAACAGAAATTATTTCGTTGTTGATCAGATTTTGGAATAATAAGCACATTTCTCAAGTGGTCATGACTGGTCAAGTGGTCAGTTTTGTTTGTTTCAGGTAGAGAAGCCTGTTAGATCAGCGTTTTGCTAATGATTTCTGAACGAGAAGACAAACATGAGGAGAGTCCGTTTAATTTAAGCGGACTCCAGTGAGAGTTAACAGAGCATGTCTGTCAAAGGCCGTCCCTCGCTTGCACTTTTCATTTACTTAGATCACAGTGGCGCACACAGAGAAAACTAGCATCTGGTTTATTCTTGTGCTTAAGCCTGAAGCTGTAGAATCAGGCCTGGTTATCTGCATCATGTGGTACTTTTTTGTCTGCATTTGGCCTTCCCTACTGTTGTTCCTGACTGCTCTGCTGTTGCGATGGGGTAAAAATCGTTATTTTGTGTGGGATGGAATGAGGCTGCTGGCTTGGAACACATGGATCATGATTTGTTGGATACTGAAGCTTCCACACCCTGCTGTACTGGATCCCCCGGGAAGAGTTAGACTCATCTGCAAGCCCACAGCTCTAGCAAAACACATAACGCAGCACTGTGAAGCTTTTACACGTGCCCCGCTAGCCAAGTGGCCAAGGACAGATCCTCATCTGCAGATACTTGCCAATTTGATTTGGCCCACAGAGAAAGATGGTGGCATCCACTTCACAAGGGATAATTTACTCTTACGAGATGGCGGCATTATAGCTCTGGACTGGGCTATTGGGCTTAAAGACCAGAAAACTCAGGTTAAGAGGGAGCATCCTCCAGGAGTAAAAGGCTTTGGCTGCCACACCAGTAACCCACCCATTGTCATTCTGATCCCCAATGCTTTGGGGAAAATCACACGAAATTTGCTCAGTTTATGCTGCCTAGTATTGCAACAGAGCTTCTACCCAGTGGTTTTCCACCGCCGTGGTCATGGTAACTGCCCACTTACTACACCACGATACCAGCATTTTGGGGATCCATCTGATTTGGCACAGGCTGTAGCATATGTACAAAATCGGTATCCATCTTCAGTTCTGTTTGCCATCAGTGAAGGCTCAGGGTCTGGTCTGCTTCTGTCTTACCTCGGGGAATTTGGTTCTTCTTCTTACTTGGCAGCAGCTGCCTGCATCTCACCTGTGTTTAATGGACAATTGTGGTTCGAGACCCCACATCCACGCCTATATCATAAGGCAGCCCTGCTCTACCGCAAGCTACAGCTCAGCAAGTAAATACTTTTCTATATACTAATAAAGTCTGTACTATCTAAAATAGCTTAAAACTGCATACACAAAGTCTCGTTAATTTTATGAGCCATTAATTTAAGACCAGAATCAAAATACACTCAAAGTCACCCATTAAATTGAACATGACAACACACTTTGTCTTTGAAAATTCTTTCTTGTCCTGTTTGGAGATGATAAAATCCACAAACGCTGCTGCTCCATATCCTCAGTCTTAAGTGTAAGGCTTTTTAAGTTCAGTTTTGGTGTCTCCAGTGAGCAGCTGACAATGTCACCATTTTTAAGTTCAGTTTTGGTGTCTCCAGTGAGGAGCTGACAGTGAATTTATATGCTTTAGTACAGCTATTTACTCTTCACCAAAAGTTTAGCACATTTTGCGCAATCATGTGACATAGAAATATGGTATATACACAGCAGCATTATTGTTATAGCACTTATTTCACTAATATTTAACAAGATGAGACATTTTAATAGAAAGGTACTTGCACATATCTCCTATTCTAGTGATTATTTCTCCTGTCTAAACAGCAGTACTATAACATTGTGCTTTGTGGACTTTATCAGTCTTGAAATGTACAGGGGAAAAAAAAAAATGATAAAGTAATTTATTAAAAAAAAAAAAAAAAAGTTAAACTGTCATTTTATATTCGTTACATGTAAAGTATACCATACTGATCAACATTCAAACAAAAAAACCTTGAAATGTCACTTTACATATAATGAATATACAAGTTTACATTTTAAAAATAAAATTCTGAAAAACTTTCATATCCTTTTTTTTTGTATTAGTACCACACTTTTGAGTACTGATGAATAGCAACCTGTTTTAACATATTACTAGTTCAAATATTCAGCTTTTTGTAGATTTTTGTGCTCATTTGATCATGCATGCAGGTACAAAACAGCTCTAAGCTCAGTTATGGATATACGGAAAATACTCAGCTGTCGCTCCCTTAAAGACATGGAAAAGCTCATGTTTTGTTCAGATGGGTTACAAGATAGTGATACTGACATACTGGATCAAGGTGAAGAGCGGAGGTCAAGATCATTTGTAAAACCTGACTGGGCAGGTTACTGGGAACATAACGAACCCTTGCGAGATGCAGATGAAGTGGCCGTTCCTGTTCTCTGTTTGTGCAGTAATGACGACCCATTTCTACCTCCCCTGTCCACTCTGCCCATGTCCCTCTTCCAGAACAGTCCCTATTTTTTTCTGGCCCTGACAAATCAAGGCAGTCACTGTGGCTTCCTGCAGGAGAAACCCGAAGGACCTGATTGCTGGAGCCACGAGGCAGTACTCGAATACTTTCAGGCTGTGGGAGAGTTCTTCAAAGTGGAGGAGAGGAAATATGTTGGACAGGGTGCTGTCCAAGGGTTCAGACAAAGAACAGGCACAGTGTTACCCCGAAGGAAAAGATCAGTTGTGTTCAGGAGAGAGAGACCTGTCTTGAATCCAAGACACCTCTCAGCTCATTCAGGCCTGGTTCCTTTTGAAGACCATGACACATTCACATGGAACAGATCATACACTCGTTAAAATGATGGAGAATGAAAAATACAATTAACTTGACAAAGGGGAGAAGAACCGTAGTACAAAGACTGGATGTCAACATTATAAAAGAGGACACAATTGGACAGAAATACAAAGCTTCTGAGATCAGAGGGTAAGAGGTAACTATCATGATGTCAGTGAAGATGACTGTTGTACTTGACAGCAAAACATTCACATCTCTTTCCTTCAGTACTCCTATAAAGCTTCTTCTCCAAAATTAATGCACACACATTACCAAGGTACAGCACTGGACTTGCAGGCCAAAATTAATAGAGAGAATATCATCAGGGCAAATAATTAGCTTTAGCTCGGTTAGCATTATTCAGTGGGTTGGCATTGGCAAACTTGCTACACTTGCAGCTGCTAAAGAAACCAGTTGTGATCATCACAAACAGCACAAAACAATATCACGTTATTCCTGTTAAACAGAAAAATAAGTCAACAAGTTGCCCATCTATTGAGAAGGTTCTGAAGTCTACTGTCCAAACTGTCTTTGCCCCACCCCTCCGTCCTGTGTATGACCAACCTGTGTACTCTAGCAAATTGGCGAGAGTAGTGTTGTTTTTCAGTCCAAGCCACTTTGTTTCTCATTTACAGACAGTAAACAGACTGTATAGCTTGCAAACCATTGGGGAACATTTGCTGAATTTTATAAAAAGTGTACTGGATTGAAATCATGTACAGCACATTTAACTATTGCTGTTAACTAAAGCTGTGAGAGTTCAGTGACCTATAAAACACATTTAGTGTGCACAATTTTATTATTTTATTCACAAAGACTGATGGAGCTAAATTTTATTTGACTATGCAAGGGTTATTTTAAACAACAGTTTATGGAGTCCTACACAGTAACAACAGAGTTTAATACCAAGGTTCAGGTAAATAATAAATATCTGTACTGCAGCCGGTTTAAGGATGCCCCTGTTTGCTCATCAAAAGAAATGCAGTTTCCCTTTATGTGCTTTACCTCCTACAAAGAAACAGATCAAGACCAACATGTACTAAAATTACTTTATTACAGTTGATTCTTTATCCAGTAGCCCTCTGCCAACAAAAGAAGTAATTACAAACGAAACATTACATTTGTCCCCTAGAGGTTTCAGAATTTGTGTTTACATTTGAATTAAATTTCTTCTCGTTATGAATAGCCATACAGACATTCAGCTTTTTCACAATCTATACATTTTAATACAAGTTACATATGGATTGTTATGGTAATGTTGAAGCAGGAAAAAGGAAACAATGAGCTTTAAAATAAAACATTTGAAGGAATACTGGTAAATACACTGTACAGAGACGTACCCCTTGCTTTGTTATTGCCCATTCCCCTTGTTCTCACACTTTTGAAAAGGGTCATTAAAACATGGGTATGATAGGGCTGCAATGTGACACTGAATGGATTACACTTCCACAAGAGGGCGCACACACACTCTCCTTCTACTTTACTGCACAGTCCAGCTCCAGCACTCAGGCAGGATGGACCTTATTAGGAGAGTGACTGACCTTAACCAAAGGCCAGGTGTAATAACCAAATCACCTGTGTAACCTGACTTTTTTCTGTCTATGGCTACTCCTCTGATTCTCTGGTGGCTAAATGAGTTGGCATATTGTATGAGTAAACGCCATGGTTAGGTTAGCTTCTCCTTTGTTTGGCCCAATTCCTTTGAGGCCTGAAAGTACAATGGCTCAGTTGGCTTGCAATATAGGCTAGATTAAGGTTGAGCTTAATGACATCAGTGATGCGATGCCATGCACGCACCAGAGAACATGTGCCAAGCTAGTTTAAACATGATGACAGACACTTAAGCATTCAGAGCCGGGGACACTGTTCATTCTCAACAGAGATCAAAAAGTCAAAATGACTTGATTACCATAATGGCAGTTATGGCTTCAACTCATTTGAAATGAGATGTAACCCATTGAGTAATGAGATAAAAGTCAACTTCACAGATCTCTCTGTAGCCGCTGATAATGAGAAAACAAGAAAAGTTGAAGCATAGGTCCAGGTAGAGAGATAATGGAATAGCAACACTGTCCATGTGGGGAAATTCTACTCATATGGGGGGGGAAAAGGTGAATCAAAGGTGTTTTAGCTGTGCTTAAACTTTCGTGAGACTCTGCCTGATATTTTTCTTTAAATAGTATTAGAAACCAAAGTGGATTTCCTTCTTGTCTTCACATTCAAGCAAGATAATTTTTATTCTACTTTAAACTTGGCTTCATCTTTCATAGGTTTATATTTTCTTTTTTAAATTTTTTAAATTCTAAATGTACAATATACACAAACCTTTTCCTATACATCCCACTTAAAGCTGTCTCCTCACTATATTTCTTTAACATATCACACTGTTATATATGCTTTCTGACCTGACATTTTTTCTTATTATATATCACTTTTGTACATGTCATTATAAATGCTCAGTTGAGGGTGGATGATGGGTGGCAGATGCCAAAGCTCTGGGATGGGTGTGAAAGTGACAAAGGCATTGCAGGGGCGACAGCAGCGGCACCCACTCACCCAGCAAAAACATTCAGCGGTCGCATCCTGCCCAAAACATATGTTCCCACTCCCAAACCCACACAAACTGCCCACGTCAAGCTTGGGGAGGGGCAGGAGGGTCCACCAGAGGTTCAAGAAACAAAGTAAATAGAAGGGGACGGGACAAAATGAGAGTGGTCATGGCCTTATTTGTCTATTTCCTTACATACAATAAAAGTTTCCTTTTGCATAGCTGGGGTGAAGGTTAACTTTGGCATTTTGAATATTAATCTGATATCTGACTGACACCAGTCATTGCCCTCAGTATACAACACTGAGAAATATTTCAATTTACTAACTTTTTCCACTTATTCATCCATACATACATATTTACACACACAAAAATAATTTCCAGCCTAATATTCTGTGCAGTCAAGACAAAAGCTTACTTCTCAGATTTCCTTATACACTGACCAACACATTGGCCTGTCTTTCTATCCTTTCTTTCACTTTTCTGCAATCGTAGCTTTACCTATACCAGATCTGTCCATATCCAATATCAATATAATTACATTCGTACTTACCAAGGTATTTTTTCAAGCTTCAAGCAAATTCTCTTTTGGCCACGGAGACGTACAGACTACATGGCAATATTAACTGTTTTAACACAAATGGCCCCTGGTGTCTGGTTAGTCCTTAGTGTGCTTGTACTAAAAATTAGCATTAAGAACTTTGGTAACATTTTTTTCAACATTAGCAACTCTGGAAACACACAGACAAAAATCTGGTTTTCTCACAACATTGTAAATTATAAAATATATCCTGACACAAAAGTAAAACAAACATCTAGAAATCTATAGAACAATAGTTTATAACATTAGTGCTTAGTGTTTAAAAATAACCAAAGCTGTTCTTTTCACTCATGGCACAGCATTCATGAAAAAAATGTATAAAATCAAGTGCATTTTAAAGCTAGTTTAATGACAGCCTGGGGTGGAAACATACTGGTTTCTGAGAAAATGACTGGCTTTACAAATCATAAATGATTTCTATATCTCTTCACAAGCTCTTGTGCCACTTCTATTAAAATAAACCAACATTAAAAACAACACTCGCAGATCACCACACCATGTGTATTTAAGTACTGCAATGTTTCTTATGAAAAGGTACACACACTGTGCTATTCTCCGACGGTCAACTGTCAAAACAATAACTTGCAAAGTCATGATAAAACCCATGACAGATTTACATTCAAACCCTTACCCTCACTGCAGTCAAACCAAGCAGCATAACATAAATGCTCAACAAACTGAAGCAATGCTATTCGCTGCCAAACAATCACATTCTGTTTTAATAAACTATTAAAATGACTTTCAATTCTCCACAAACTTTAAAGAACATGCTGAGGCTTGGCTGTGTTGGCTGAACTGAACTAAACATACATGAACTTTTCTCATTTATAATTAGGACCTTAAGACTGCATGTCTAAATATAAGGTGCAAAAATTGAGTGGGGCATTTGAAATAATAAGAAATAAGATGTTGAAGAGGAAGAGAAACAAATTAAATGACACTCAGGGCTCAGATATCCCCATCTTGTCTCTGACCTCAATGTACCCCTGTTCCCCTCTCCCATGACATTGTGAGACAGTGTGAGTTGGGTTGAAGTGGGCAGATTGTGCGTGGTCTTACGTATAGGACAGGTGCGAACCGTTGGAGATCTGAGAGGCGATGCTGGCGCTCCTGCTCATCCCCTGCTCACTAGGACCCCCTGATGAGGTCCGCCGGACTGCCTGGGGGCTGTTCCGCACTACCCCACTACTGCCACTCAAACGCTGGCTACCCACAGAACTATGATGGCTCCAAGGGGGGGGCCCACCAGGCGGCAGGCCATGGCCCCAGGGCTGCTGGATAGAGCTGCTCTGGCTGGGGTGATGGTGGTGGTGGTGGTGCTGGTGCCCATGATGGCTGCTATTATGCCCACCTATGCCGGAACCACTGTTGCTTCCCCAATGTGGCACTTGGGAGCTGGCCCCGTGTTGCGAGCCCCAGCCTCCTAGGGCTCCTGGAAAGCTGTGGCTGTGACCGTCAGATGAAGCCAGATTAGAGAGCACCATGTTGCTGAAGCCCAGACGCATGCTCTCAGAGTCGAATGCTTCAATCTCTCGTGCTTGTCTCTCCAGCAGGCTGCGAATCCTCTCTGAACGCTCATTCTGTAGGGCCAGCATCTCCTCCTCTATCTGAGTTGGAGAGGAAGCAAAACAAAATAAAAATTATTTTATATATCTCAAAATATTAGAATATTGTGAAAAGGTTTGTGTTCATAATCGAATAAAAAAATGATTTTGTATTCATTACCCATTTTGTGTTACTTTTTGACCTTTTTTGTTTCACTCTTTGTAGTATGGCTTAAAACTGACCTCAAAAATCCAGAATCTGAAATTATATTTCCTTTGCAGTTTGAGTAAATTATTATTCAAACAGTATCAACAGTCAAACAAAAAAGGCTTGAAATAGGTCACAGTATTTGTAATGAACATACAATATAGGTGAGTTGACCTTTTTGGATTAAATTATTAAAACAAGTTAACTTTTTCATGATATTCAAAAAGTAGATCCAAAGTACTCAAACAGCAATCAATACTGATGCTGATATGCCAAAGCAGTCACACACCTTCTGTTCCAGGAGTGCTCTGCGCAATGAAACTCTCTGCTCTAGTTCTTTTCTCTCGCGGTCATGCTGTGCATCAGTCTGCATTTTGATCTTGCTTTGGTATGCGTTCAGCAACTCCAGCTCCTGCTGCAACTGCATCTTCAACACCTGGCACTCCGCCTCCTGGGCCTCATCCAATCGCAACTGAGAAGTAAAACAATGAGCAAAATGCAGATTGCTGCTATGAATCACTATTAAGTGTGGTTTTATATGAATATCCCATTAGGCCAGAAATTCCCTTGCATCTTCATTCCTTGCATACCCTGTTAAATCCTCGAATCAATACTCCATTTTTTCTTCTACAATGTCAGTTTTACAGACCAAAGCCTATCTATTAATGATAAACATACAATATACTATGCAGTCTTCCTCCTTACGCCCCACTTATGCTTTCACTTACAGCCTGTGTGGAGAGCATGTCATTGATGGAGTGGTCGTACTGTTCAGCTAGGATGGCCAGTTTACGTGTCTGCTCCTCTTTGAGTCTCTTCAATACAGCCTTATGGTCTGACTTGGGTGTTGTCTCCAGTAGGTGGTTTCGCAGGGCCTTATACTGTCGTGTCTGGATCTTACAAGTGTCCTGAAACTGCTTCTTGATCTGTAACTCTTTGGACTGAGGCACAAAAACAAGTAGAAAGACACACCAAGAAAGAGAGTGGAATGGACAGATGGACGGACAAAAGAGAGAACACAAAAATAACAGCAAAAGAAAGAAATCCAAATGAAGATGAGATGTTTCATCATTCAATTTCTTCATACATTTTTTAGTTACATCTAATGATTTAGAAGATATTTGAATATTTTACACTGCTCAAACATAGCAGACAGGCCCACCCACCTTCAGGCTCTTAGGCTGCTGGCGGACCTCCATCACATGTTTGCGGCGTAGCTCCCTCTCTCTGCGCTTGTTGTACTCCAGTTGGTTTGTAAGTTCAGTCTGGTGCTGCAGGCGGATCAACTCGGTTCTCATCTTATGGATAGTACCTAGTTGCCTCACCTCCAGTTCCTGCATGGACTCATGGTGCCGCAGCAGCATGGCATGCTCCAGGTCCTTCTGTGTCTGACGTTTATTCAGCTCCTATGTTGTTAAAAAGTACAATCACTTATGCATTAAACATAAGGCACATGTGCTATGGTGGATTTCATTTAGTCACTACAGCATAGGCTCAATATAAACACGTATTCCTAAAACCAAATTAAGCTTAAAAATGAGCAAGGTTTGCAGTAAAGCTTGAACGTACTTCTCGTACAAGGTCCTGTTCTACATTGTGTCTGGCGATGAGGATGCGGCGTTTGAATCGTCGGCACTCCAACTCCAGGTACTGCCGCTGTCGGCGAAGTAGGTTGGCCTCCTCTTCAGCTTGGAAGTGTTGGAAGTTCTCCTTCTGCTTGGACAACCACTCCTGCTTCTCCTTTTTGGGTGTGGACTGGTTCTCATTCAGCTCCTATGTATAATGTAGAGGTTATATAAAGGAGGCAGTGTGTTCTTAGACAAACCAGCATTCCTGCTTGTTACTATGTATTCCTGCTTGTTATGTAGGCAAGTCACATAGTTCAGTGACAACAGAAAATGAACAGATCAACATTACTTGGTACTGGCAAAAAAATAAACTTTAAACTATTAAAAGCAAACATTTTTTTAAAGCATTAACTGGAACCTCTTTCAGTTGTTCTTTGCGTAGCTTGTACTCTCGTTTCTGGGATTCAAGGAAACTGCTTAGATCCTTCTTCTGCTGAACCTGGATGTGTTGCTGGAACTTCTTCTCATCATTGGCAAATGACTTGGCCTTAAGATCCCCAAAGTAAAACAAAAACACGTAAAAATGTAGTACATGCATATATTAATAAATACATAATACGCAAACGTTGTTAACCATACTGAGAACACCCAAACCATCCAAATTAAGAGGTTGAGCAACTGCCAAGCAAATGCATACTTACATCTTTTTCCATGGCTGCTTGGTGTTTCTTGATTAGTTTCTCCATCTCAGCAGCAAAACTATTCCTCTGTGTCTCTAATTCTTTATCAAGGCGCAACCTGTGCTCGTCCATCTCGGCCTTCAATTTGTTCTCCAGGGCCATAAGGTGCTTCTGGTGCTGCCGCCTCATACGTTTATAGCCAGACATCTGCTCCCTCAGCTCAGAGTCCTGCTCATGCTCCTGCATCTGCCTCGTTACCTGAGGGGCAAAATACTTGTGAATGATCTCACTCATTTTTCTCATTCTTGTGCCAATAAATAACACTAAATCAACATTGAGATTAAACGAGTTTCATTATATAATATGAAGGGTGCTAACTCACCAGTGAGGCTGTACGAATGGTGGCAAAGTGCTCGCGGTTACGATGTTTGCGATGGGGTGGCTGCGGTGGAGCTGCTTGAGCCTCAGATGGACGACTATGTGCCTCAGAGTCATCATGGTAAACCTCCTCTTCTTCCTGTCAGCACAATCAAACAAAAAAATTTTTTAGATTTTGCTATACCTGCAATTGGTGAAGTATCAGTTCACAAACATCAATAAACACTATTAAAACACTTGACCAGGAGACATGTACAAATATTATTCATCAAGAGTATGACTTCAACATTAGTGAAATAAGTGCTCTAGCACTAATATGACCTGAAAACACATATGCAATCTCATGTTGCCTTGCAAAATGTTTTGAACTTCCAGTAGAGAGTAACAGCTATACTAAAGCTTATACGCTCACCATCAACTACTTGTGGGAGACACCAAAACTGAGCTACGACACTGTCCCCAGTCACCCATCAACCAAACGACTGAGTACCTGGAGCAGCCTATTTGAATTTCATCATAATCTCGAAATGGCTAGAAAAGAAGAATTTTCTGAGTTCTCTTATCCAAGTACAAGCATTCCTTTTTTTAAAAGAACAACACACACAAAATGGCCCAATTAAAGAAAAACTTACATTTACTTTGCCCTTAGTGAACAAAGACTGAAAAACAGGAAACTGTATGGGTGTAAAATGCTTGAAATGGAGTAATGCAAACATACAGGTTTGAGGTGTATGACAGAGCTGTTGGACATGACTGTGTGGTCTCCCTCCAATAGTTCCAGCTCACTCTTGTCATCTGCAGCATCAGGCAGGCTGTTGACCGAGCTGCTCTGAGAGCTGGCACTGATGGACATGCTGGGGATGGACTGGTTACTGCCCACACTGTTCACTGTGCCTGTACGTCCAGCACCATGCTCCGGCTCCTACACATACACACAGTCCAAATTAAAGTTGATGTTTGCCGCCACAACCTATAGTCAAAATTTCAGTCAAGAATGATCAAGTAACCAGAAACCATTAACCAGAGCCATATAAAGTCACTTCGGTCTTTAAATATTTAGGGGTTGTAGTTCAATTGCCTTACCTCATCTCCTTCTTGAGGCTCAGTGGCTGGCCCGTTATGGGCCTCCTGAAAGAGTATCTTCTTCATTTTGCGGTACTGCAAGTTGTCCAGCTCTCGGACCGCATCCTTGGTCCGCATAATCAAGTCAATGAGGACAGTTTCTGGCCTCTCACGTTGAACAAAGGCATGCTGGGTGCCGAGAAGAAAATCACATTTCTGTATAAGTGAATGAGCAATACTGACACAATACACAACTATCAAGAAGTTAGGAAATGATCAAAATGCTAAAATTTTTTTGACTAAATGTCATGTAAACACAAGCATCAAACAGTTCTATATGAAAATGTATGAATCATTTCTAGTCGAGACTTCTGGTTTAATGTTTGGTACTGCTGTCATGGCCGTTCAGTCATTTTTCAGACAATAGTGGACAGATGCTCAATAAATAATAGTATGATATACACAAGTTCACAAAATTTTGTAGTGTTTAGTTTGAGTGATGACTCACTCACAGTTCATTAATTACAAAAGACATACAAGAAAACCACTTAAGTCACACGTGAAAAAAATGTAGTATCAAGGGTTTTTTTTTCACAGAGAGAAGCTCTGCAACTAACAATATTCATCAATATCTTTTTGTCACTGGGTTTTAAGGGTCACCTGCAGCAGGTCGTCCGAGTGTGGTCTGTCCTGGGGAATTTTCTGAAGGCAAGAGTCAACAAAGTTTCTAAAGTAATCCGTCCTAAAAAAACGGAAAGCAAATTACAGGTTGTAAATGTTTTTGGGTTTTTTTGCCCTTATTATAAACAAGCTAATGTTGATTGTGCATTATGACTACAACAAAATACTGTAACCACTTTTTGTTTGTGTATTATGAACTCACCATTCACTAGACTGCAGTGCTGGGCTCTCATTCTGCGCTATATGGTATAAGGCACTCATCGCATTCATGTTGAACAGAGGGG
Organism: Crenuchus spilurus; assembly: GCA_036984385.1. Taxonomy (NCBI): domain Eukaryota; kingdom Metazoa; phylum Chordata; class Actinopteri; order Characiformes; family Crenuchidae; genus Crenuchus; species Crenuchus spilurus. Next base: position 20,650 of record BRDA01001440.1, on the reverse strand, counting down.
GCTTTCTCTCAGCTTGAGCAAGACATAAAAATTGTTAGATCAAAAGGATTTCAACCTAAACACTTAATCAGCACAGACATGAACACTTACAATTTAGCTTAGAGTCATCTCACCTAATTCTATACAAGTGATGCCAAGGGACCAGACATCCACCTTGCCATCATACTGTCCTTCATCCATAGCCAGAATCACTTCTGGGGCCATCCTGAGAGTGGACAAAATGAGTTATTACCTCATTTCCAGTCTGAAAAGTGATGTTAATAAAAAGAATGACATGGTAATATTTAGACATACAGTCAGCCACTGTTCTCACCAATATGGCGTCCCCACAAAGGAATTGGCTGGAGAGGCAATGGATGCAGAGCCAAAGTCTGCCAGTTTGACCTGCCCAGGCTCCGTCAGCAGGATGTTCCCAGCTTTAATATCCCTGGGTAGTGTGAACAGAAGAAGGTGGTGAGTATGGAAACAATGAGACAATGTCATAAAAACAAACAAACAAAAACAAACAATGAACTTATGCTGATTGTTACATTTAAGAAAAGAGTTTAAAGATACATACACATACTCACTGGTCACTTCATTAGGTACACACAGACTGTAGTCCATTTGTTTCTCTGTACACTTTGTTCTTCTGCTCTATATACTTAGCCTCATTTCACCCTGTGCTTCAATGATCAGGAACCACACAGAGCAGGTATTATCTGGGAGGTGGATCATTCTCAGCATTGCACTGACATTGATAAATCAGACACAGCAGAGCTGCTGATATTTGTAAACTTCCGTGTCAGTGCTATCTAGCCAACGATGTCCTGTTGGCAATGCCCTTCAACCACCAATGAAGGACAAGAGGGTGACCAAAACAAACCATGCATCAACAGATGAGGTACTGTTTGTGACTTTACATTTACAAGGTGGAGCAACAAGGTGGATATATCTAATAGAGTGGACAGTCAACTAAAACAGTGTAAAATCTCCAGTAGTTCTGCAGTGTCTAATCCTCTTGTTTTCCATGGCCTTGTTAGCGCAGTAGTTAGCGCGTCAGTCTCATAATCTGAAGGTTGTGAGTTCGAACCTCACACAGGGCATGTGACTGCTTTTCTCAAGCTACTTTTTGGGGGGCAGCCATGGACTAGTGGTAAGGATATGGTCTTGTGACCAGAAGGTCTCCGGTTTGATCCCCAGACAGGACATGACTGAAGTGCCCTTGAGCAAGGCACCCAACCCCCTAACTGCTCCCCGGGCACCAGTGGATAAGGGCTGCCCACCACTTCGGGCACAAATTCTCACAGCCTAGTGTGTTCACTAGTGTGTGTGTGGGTGTGTGTGTGTGTGTGTGTGTGTGTGTGTGTG
>BRDA01001440.1:0-10652 GCA_036984385.1 Crenuchus spilurus | reverse complement strand
ACATATACACACAATATACACATACATACACACACATATACACATACATACACACACATATACACATACATACACACACATATACACATACATACACACACATATACACATACATACACACACATATACATACACACACACACATATACATACACACACACACATATACATACACACACACACATATACATACACACACACACACATATATATATATATTATATATATATATACATACATACATACATACATACATATATATATATATATATATATATATATATATATATATACACATATATATAAATATAAACAAACAGTGATCCTTCAAATGAGTACAAAGAAACAGGTCACAAGCCCAACATGGACTTATCTGCACTTATATCAACTTTAATCTAACCATGTGTTGGTACAACAGTGAATGTGAATGGGCTAAGATTATCCATCTTATAAAACTGTAGCTGCTAGGGCAGAGTGTCCAGTGATAAACAGATAAATGTAGATGTCTGTGTGCTCACACTCATCCACTGTAGTGAGATTATCCTTCTGATGAGTCTGACTGAGAGACAGCAAATGAAAAGTAAAAGATAACACTCAGCACTTCCATGCAAACCCGCAATCTCAGTGGACTAGAAGAGATTCTCTGTAGGATAATCCCCAAGAGGACTATGCTTCCTGGAAGGAAGCAGACCAGGGGGTCCCTGTAATCCTCTGAAATTTACACACTGACCCCAGACCAGAACTACTGACCTAGCAATTTGCCCCACTATAGAGATGGCACGATACGTTTAATTTCTGATCCAAATGCTGAGATTGTATGTACTGGATATCTTATGACATATCCATTATTTTATGCTTTAAATAAAATTGTTTCAAAAAAATTATATATTTGAGACAAGATTGTATCAAATTATAATTTTTGTCCCACATCTAATGAATTGCATTTCTGATTTCTTTAGTCCACTTGGAAAATAATTTTAATAGCTTTTCATATTGAAGGTGCTACATAAATATTTCCAGTATTTTTCACAAGTTCCAGTATAAATAACATTATTTGTGGGTCCTGTATTATGTTACAATGTGCTAGTCCATTTACCCGGCTCACGGTATAAAAAAATCGGACAAGATAAGAACACTGGCCATTTGCCAGTTAAAACTACCAAGTAAAAATGTATTGGTTTCAGAATGAAAAGGTTAACACCACCATGGTTTTGGAGGATTTTTAATGTTTGAAAATAGCTTCTGAGAATTCAATGATACTACACTGTATTGACTATTAAGATGACCTATAATCAAATAAAACATCCTAAAATTAATTCAGTTGAATCATCATTTTCAGATCATGTTAACACCATGACTGAAATGTGATGAACGACAGAAGGTAGTGTGTGAGCTGCCTATTCTAGCATCCTTTCACACTGAGTCGGGTATTAGGGCAATGGTAGGGTGACCCAGGCTTGCCGTCTGTTCCTGGTGCAGTTTAATTATACAGTCTTTAACGCTCTGTTGAAGCTGACAAGATGGTCCTCCATGTGTGGACCAAGCAGAAGACAGCAGCTTTGGGGGCAGTGATCACCAAACATGTCCAGAGGTCTCCCTATACAGCATATCCCCTATATTTAAAAACTCAAGTGTCACCTGAATCACAGGACAGAGAAGTGAACGAGTATGTGTTATGGCAGAGTACAGCTATTGCTTTTCACCTAGTTGCACCCAATTAGTGATGGAAAGTTTGACTCATTTTCCTGAACATACTTTTTTCTAAATGTTTGTTTAAATGATCTGAAAGTCCCATTCTACAGACCACCAACCCACTGGGTCAACATAAAAAGCTGCATACTTCTTCATCACCCCCAATCCCCTGTCCTGTCAATGACCAACACTGCTTCACATAATCTACAACCCAGCCTGATTTTTTTTAGGGAAACACTGTAATATGTGAATGGACCAACAACAACAACAACAACAACAACCACTGATGATGTTTAAAAATACGAACTTAATTTTAACTGCAATGTAAATGTGCTTAGGATATTTAATGATAACTTTGCAGGGACACATATGCACATGCAAAAAAATGTTTTACACAATTTTCTATTTACCCTAAATGTAGTCAATCAGTCAACACATGACTGAAGTCCATATTTTGCACCTTTACTTGGAGCACCTGTAGTTAGTTTAACCTGGAGCTGCCATGTTAACATTCCTAACAAAGTTAGTAGTCAGCCAGATCAGTTCTGTAAAACTATATAACCAAAGGAGTGTGAAAATATGTCTATGTATGTGCGTGTTGAGCCTTCTTTTTGTTTAATGAGAAAAAAAAGGTTTTACATCATTCACTGCAACATGTGATAACAGAAGAGTAGCTATGAGTCATAAGACAGGAGGGGAAGAAAAAAAAAAAAAAAAAAAAAAAAAAAAAAAAAAAACCACACACACCACAGTCCAAAAAGCTTCAATCCTAAATGAATGGTTCACCCAGAAATTAAATTTTGTTACTTTTCCACAAACTCCACTCATGTACTGGCTTATCATCTACATCTGAGGTAAGTGTAAAACTGTGTACATTTTATTTTTGGGTAAACCACTCCATTAAAGTGTTGCAATTAGGGCTCACAATATTTTAAGAAAGTATATGAAAGGCATTCTTTTGACAAAATGAATCACAAATAGCAGAGTGATTTTTTAAAAACTTTTGTAGAATTTTTATTTTTAAATCATACCTAACTTTACACTTTACCCTAGTCAATTATGCAAAAAAATATTTGGTTAGAGCTATGCTAAATGAAAGCTTTGCTAAGTGCACTTGTAACAGGTAGACTGTTCAACCTATTTGGAAAATGGCAGGAGTAGTCTTTTTGATTAAACCATTAAATCAATGAACTAAACACATTAGAATAAAGAATATACCAACTTATTTCCTCATGAGAAAGAATCTGAAGGAACATCCTGTGTGAAAAGGTTTCTGCAGACATACTGTATCTAGCATGAACTTTGACTTCTTATCAAAATATTTATGGTATGCCTGGAATACCAACAATGTTCTTAAAAACATAAACAAACAGAAGATATGAAGATGGAAGGGACTCCTAGAAGTTACTTCAATTCAAAAAGAGGTGGAGTCCTAAATAATGAGTACTGGTTAAAGCATTCATGTGCTCTGCTGATCTACTTCAGAATACCACAGTACCTCAGATATCTGTGGCATTCTGTCTGTACAGACAAGCACAAAACACGTGCCATTCTAAAGTAAGATATGACAAAAATGACTTCCTATAAGCTTCTTAGAACAAGCAGTGAGAATGAGAAAGCATTAAACTTTCATCTAAGAGTGAACATTCTCCAATGACATTACTATTTTGTTAGGTCTACACATGTAAATTAATGAAAAGATCTGATATAGGTTTACACATGTTAGCTCACCTAAGGATTATTTTACTGTTCAGTGCTAGTCTTAATGTTGTAGGTAATGATGTGGGTCTACACGTCACTGCATTCCACTCTTGTTGAACATGAACTTCAAGCTCTCTGTCAGGTGCAGAAACTCAGCTAACTGTAGCTGGTATGACCAGAATGTTTGCCATGACAATAACAGGTAATCACATTTTGCAGAAAAGGGTATGATTGCTTTGAAATGTAAATGTTAATATATTCAATAACAACTTGCATTGTAACTCTTTTTTACTTTCAAATAAATTGTTCACAAACATTTTATAAAACACTAAAAACTGGGGAGTAATTGTTGGTATTTTCAGTATGACATGGGATACAAGGGGACAGCTGAAGCTGCCTTGAAAGTATTCGGACATCGGCTGGGTTTCCATCCAAATATCTTGCATATGCAATGACAATTAAAGTGTGTTTCCATCCACTACAGTAAAAAAACTTTAGATGATGTAACTACCATTCATGATTGGGGCGGCATCAAAGCAAGCAATACTGAGATTCAACTCCATCTTTGCTTTTAGCAAAATCACGTTTATGCCCATTTGCAAGCTTTATATGGCTAAAAACTCAATTCTTTTAATTTATCCATCGCTTCACCAAAAACGTGAGTGGTTTTTCCCCTGCACCAGTTAATAAACAGGCAACTAGACTTGAACTAAAACTCTCATTGTAGATAGCGTAAACAAGCTTTTTCAAAGTTCAGATGGCATGTCTGCAGTAGTTAAAGAGAAAATCATTGCTGCTCTATATAAGCTGGTTATTTGTGCACAGTATAGGGTTGTGAGCAAAATGTTTGGTGTGAGCTGATGTGTATATGCAATAAGAATGAAACTAATGAAACAGTACTGCATATTACCAGACTTATAGCTTTTCCATCAGCCTTTTTCACATTTTGGCTTTAGTGATATTCTAATTTTTCCCCCTTGCCCTAGCTTAAAACATGTTTTGCATTTTTAAGTTCAGGTTTGAATGGCCAAACTACAGTTTTCAATTAAAGGAATAGTATTGCTGCACATCTTTGCAGTGACACTGCACATCTCAAAGAAAATTTATATGACCAAGCATTATCCAGTACAATAATGTCTGAAATGTGCTGAAATTCAGACTCAAAAACGTTTCTGTTTCAGACTAAATTCATATTCTTGTAGGTGAACGTCTAGTTATAACAATATGTTCAATGCTGCAACATACAATAAAAAACGAGCAGTTCATCAAAATGTAAAACTGTATTGTAAGCAGACTATTGGCCTTTTCTGAGTGTCTTGTTTGCTTTGTTTGTGAAAACTACAGTAAACGACAAATTCAAAGCATCCAGCCACATCCAATTAGGTTAATGTTTTGAGGGAAAGGCTTTTGCTAGGAGTTCACACTAATGACTTTTTCCCCATAGACAAGCTAATAAATTTGATTGTTTTTGATTTTAGGTGCCTATTTTGTAGAAGAGATAGCAGCAGGCATTGAACAAGCCAAACAAATAAGTGTATTATGTAATCAGACCTCTGCAGAATCAAGATCTTTTTAACCACATACAAAGTAATAACAAAATAATAATAATAATAATAATACAATTTTGAAGAATCTGTTAAATGTGCTTTATCTGGTTAACCTTTTTAGACAGTCAAACATCATTTACGACAATCACAAGTCACAAGACATGCTGACCAGCTTCAATTCTTGAAAAAAGTAGGGAAAAAATAGAAAAAAGAAAGAAGGAAGTATACTGTATCTGTGATGTCAAGATGGATGGTATGGCAACCAATGCCATTTTTCACATAGCAGGAAATCCATCAGCAAACGTTTTAGAGAATACATATTTCACAATAAGCAGCTGGAGTAAAGAACAGGCAACAAACAAAAGGTATAGAGGAGTAACAGGAACATATGATGCTTGTTCAGTAGATGAGATGAGGCTCGCTGGTCAGTTGAGTCAGTTACGCAATGTCAACACAGTGGGATGAGGAATGCAGCGCACGTCAGAGCGCTGTAAGCAGTGAATGCGCTTACAAGGAATGCCCAGCTCAATGTTAACCCGATTACTTATGTCAAATGCGTTTTGTTTATAATATCGTTAAAATAACGTCGACAACACGTTACGGTTCTTTTGTTCACCTGACCAGTCAGGGCATTTTCCAATACCAACACCAGGCGTGTGAAACAAGCAGGGAGTGCCGCTCAGCGTCCATGAGCATTTTCTTGTGCGACAAAGCATTTAATTTCAGTTCAAATATTTGCCAGTGCATCTACAGACATGTATTGTGTTAAACATATACAAAATTAAGTGTTTTTATTACCCAGGTGCGCTGCCAACCTGTCCGCCTCTGTTCAACCTTTCAAAATAGACACAGCGCATGCGCAGTCTGACTAACGTTAATGTGCCCTGTCTACTTAACCAACCGCTTCAACTGTCGCATAATGTAAACCAAACAGATGAGCTCGGTCTTGTTATTACGTTTCTGAAACTTTAAGGCCCTTAGAATACACTGTACATTAGCAAGCTTGCTTGCAGTGTCTTATTAACTGTGTTAGTTGGAAAAGGCCAATAAGAAAAGTATTATTCGGGTAACGTGTCTAACGTTAGTCACCATCGTTTTAGTTAGAAGGCATGATTAGCCTACTACACTCCATATAAATAATGTACAAACACTGGGTCAAATTAAACCTTAGAGCACAAACTGAGTAGCTAACATGCGGAGCTAGCTGTCCTCGCCATCACTGTTTAAACCTGCAGTCTAACGTTAGCTACTGTTAGCTTAGCTAAACGTACGGCATTAGCACAGCAGCTAAGTGTTAAAGACTCATATTCCAAATGTTGACAACATAAGCATGCAAGTACAAAGTGTGTTGTATATCCTTACCTGTCCAACAGGCCAGTTTTTGAGAAGAGCAGAACTGTTTGAGAAAATATTAGCTAGACTGCTAACCTGGCTAGCTAACTAGTCAACACAGCTGTCCTGGAAGAGAGTGGAGCACAGATTTGGACGTGTTTATTCCTTCAGCCCCTAGACAGTCCTTGTGGTGCTGCCAAGTCTTTTCATTGAAACGTTAATGTTGGTTATGCTGCAGTTTGATGGTTCATAAGCAAATAATACGAGCATTTGAGGCCCAAAAAACTAACCAATGAATGTTACAGCCTGAGAGCTAACTCCCCACTCCCAGTCACTTCCAAAAGATGGCGGCGGGTAGTTTTCACCTCCTCCCCTCTGTGACAAACACGAGTGAAATTGATGCTAGCTCACCATCAACGCCATCACAAACTCGGTAAAAAAAGAAACACCCTGACAGTGCTGTCACGATAGTCGGAGCTTCATGTCGCCCCAGCCAGACAAGTTCTTCGTGCGTGGCCGAGTATCATAACACTCTCTGTGGCCGGGCAGTGATTTTCACAGCCTTCTTCACTTTCTCTGCCTGCAGTACCGTCTCCGAACACCGGGGGCGAAACTGAGACAGTAGCGAGCAGCGAGCACAGATTTCGCACACAAACCGGTGATCTTTATGTCAACGTTTACGGGAACTCATGGAACTTCTGCAGATTTATGGTGTGTAGATCAGCGGTTGTGCTCTCGTACGCACCTCCACGCTGCGGGGTGGAGACCATATACAGTCTATGATGGAGACTTGGAGAACCAATCAGATCTCATATTTGCCCTGTTTGTTATGTCTGTGTCCACCAGCTGAATTAAGTGGAATGAGGAAAAATGTCACACATCTACATTTAGCTATACTTTGGATTAATGTTTGCCTTTTTAAAAAAATCAATTTAGCATTTTTATAATTTGTTTTGTTTAAAAAAACAATAGCTCAATGTTAGAAAAAACAGCCAGGTTCAGGTGAGATAGAAAGGTGTAAAATTATGTGGCTTCATTGCCCACAGTGACCACATGCCCTAAAATGAAAAAAAAAAAAAAAAATTTAAGTAGTCCTAAGTGTAGAAGTCATTTTTCATAAACAGTAGGTGATTTAGCTGTAGAATAGCTTAAATGAACAGACTAAAAGAAGAGCTGCCTATATATTGCAGTGAAATGACCTATATAGGCAGTGATTTTATTAATAATAAAACACATAATAGAGAATATAGCTGCTACTGTGTGAGGAAACAGCCTAAAATGTGTTTGTTCAGCAGTTTTATTACCATCATATATGCTGATAAGATGTTTAAAATGAAAGTAACACACTTGTCACCTGTGTTTGTGTCCTAAGGTGCTTCTGTAAATGATTTCATAATATTGATAACACATTATTAGAATTAGTGTTGATGTGAATCTGACTAGCCAAAAGCAGCTCAATATTTTATTACCAAAATGTTATAAATGGATATTAATCAATTGAGTTGTCTGTTATTAGATTAAAATACTTATTTGCTTTCTATATTTGCCAATTGGTTGGTAGCACAAAAATTGAGAGACGAGAGTAGAGAGAGGGGAGAGAGAGAGGAGGATGGAAAGCAAGAAGTAAGTTAGAAAGTTGACAGTTAATGTCAGTGGAAAGATCATTAGTGATAATGCTCTGCTGCTCCAGATTTTCAATCTTCTCTACAATTTTGTTAAAAAGATGTTTCGTCAAGGGTTCTTGAGGAAAGTGTTGTACATGGTTCTATACAAAAACGTTTTGAAAATGATTCTTTATAGTTATATTCTATATATCTTTTTTTTAAAAGGTTTCTATAAAAAACATCTACAGCACATTTCTCATCAATCTGAAGAACCCTTTCATTAAACAAAGAACTTTGAGGGTTCATAGTTCTGTATAGAACCATCCCATTTTCTTTACTAAAGAACCCTTTTAAGAGTGTACACAGTAAATCTGCCAGTGTTAAATCAACACTATTAGAGTTAAATTGACACTGAGAGTGTTACATTTTGACACCCTCAGTGTTAATTTAACTCTATTAGTGTTGATTTAACACTGGCAGATTTACTGTGTAGAAGGGTGAGGTAGCATAGTGTCACCACTCTTCAGTTCAGGTTTGGTGTCTCTGAAGTTGTTGACAGTAAGATTATAGGCTTTAATACAGCTGATTAGTACATATTTTGTGCAAGGTAGGACAGGAATACAATAGCAATAACAATGAACCTCAATAGTACTCTATACACTAAAATATATCATAATCTTAATAAAGACCGTTAAAGACTAGAAGAGGAGATATGTGCAAGCATTCATCCTCTAAAGTAGCTTGTTCAACATTAGTAAAATAACTACTGTAGCATTCATGTAAGCTCAAAGCACATACCCACCATATTTCTGCCTCCCGTGATGCCATGTGCGAAATATGTGCTACACTTCTGGGTGGAGAGTAGAATCTATAATCTCACTGTCAACAACTTGTGGTAGATACAGAAACTGAGCTAAAAATCAGTGATGCTCTACCTCACACTTTTGCTACAGAAGATTGAATACCTGGAACATATCAACATCAGAATCTCTTTAGCATACAAGGAATTTGACTTGGTTAGAGCAGCCCACATATCACATAACACATGTAACAAGCACAATAAACAATAAGTAGAATAGAGAATAATGAAATGTAAAAAATTAATAAAGCAATAAGAGAAATAAAGAACTGAGAGAGCTAAGATAGATGTAAATAGTATACCAGTATATACACATTATAATATACAGAAAGTGCAGCTTTAAAAACATTTACAGAGATTGAACATCTGTACAGCTGTGTAAGTGTGCATAGTGTAAAGGAGCAACATGTAGCAGTATTGTTTATTTTTATTGAATCCGGTTTCAGATCAGTGAAATTTGGAAGCTCAGTTCTTGTTGTCGATTATGGACAACAGTGTGAGGTGTCTGCTGTTGTTGTTGTTGTTTGAATGCCATGCTGGTTTTGATTGTCCTGAGTCTTCTTCTAGAGGGGAGTGTCTGGAAGTGGTGATGACCATGATGTGAGGGGTCAGTTGTGATTTTGCCAGCATGCTTCCTCATCCTGCTGATGTAGATCTCTTGAACTATCATCTGATTACATCCAATAATCCTTTCTGCTGTCCTGATGATGTGCTGGAGTTTGACTTGTTCTTGGGAGGTGGAGGAACCAAACCAGAGGGTTATGGATATGGTGAGCATGGATTCAATTCAGAGTCTGTAGCAGTTGAATTTCTTGAGATGTCTCAAGAAGAACATTCCTGTTTGTGTATTGTGTATAAAATGTGTGTATTGTGTCATAATATACAAATGCTATGAAAAAATCTTCTAAAGTAAAAGTATTTGTTATCATGTAAAATGTCAATTTAAATGGGTGATCAGAGCATTTTAGATATACGATTTTGCTTTCATTATTATACAAAAAGTGAAATAAGTAAACAAAGTTAAATATCAGGTATATGTACTGTTTTTATTAAAGCTTGTTAAAAGCATTACTCAATGTTTATAGTCACTATTCTGCAGTTATTAGCCTCAGGCTAATCCTGAAGTTCTATGTATCATACATTCTTTTATAATGTCTGGATTATGTAACTTAATGGAGAAGTCAGAGGAGTAAGAAAACAAGGGAGTAAATCAGAAATGATCACTTCAAAATATATGTTTTTGAGCATATATTTTACAAATGGACAGTATATATAATTATAAATGATTAATGTCTTATAAGAAAAAAGCACAGCAAACTTTCAGTTTTCAGTTGAATGAAAAGAAATTTAGAGACCAGAGGAGCTACAGGCTATTATATTGTAGTTACAGTGCCACCTACAGACCATTATTTTTCTTTGAATTACAGTGGGCATGCATCTTATATACTGAAGAGAGATCGGTGATAATTTTGAAGAATTCTGTTGGTTCTCAATGTGTTACAGTTAAATTTTTAAGACAATATTAAACATGTATTCTTAATTCTAATATTTAAACATTTTCAATTTAATTAATTCTGTACTTGCAATTAAATCAAAACTTAAAAGTCTTTCATTAGTGAGTTCATGCGCGTAATTTGTGGGGGGGATAGGAGGGTTATGACCCCCCAATAATCTAATCCAATCACTATAACTCCCCCAATAAAGCCACATAATTTCAATTTACAAAAACATCTTTCATGAATAACTTGTTAATTTTCTTTATCCATGATCAATTTTGGGTAAAATGCTAGCATGTTTAATCAATTGGTAATGTAACCCCCCCCTTTCCCCACAAAAACTTGGTATCACCCAACCCGTTTGGCTCCACCAAGCAGCAGCGCTCACCGTTTGCTTGCTTGTGGAAGCAGCTGCTGGGGG